>WURS02027511.1:0-11724 GCA_011762765.2 Rhinocypha anisoptera | reverse complement strand
CCTCGGCCGAGTCCCACACCCCAGGGTCACCTTCCCTGGGTGTGCGTCACCGTATTTTCCCCCTAGCCAGTGAGCACCCTACCCACCAGGCTAACCTGGTCGGCTTCAGTCAAGGTAAGGATGGAGAGTTAGGGCTGTCTGTTGTCACCAGTACTTTGTAATATGTACTTAGAATAAATGATGAAAGAGATATGGCTAGCTCTTGAATCAGCTATTAACCCTGTTAGTGTCACCAAGTTTTAGGTGTACCTAGTGAAAAGTGCCACAGGGATTTCTTGAAATTGTTTACATTTAGAAAAAAATTGTTTGTAAAAGTTAGTTTTTTTATAATTTTTGTTTTTATTAGTTATTCAGACCACTGACTAACTGATAGTGATACAATTACTATGTTTAATAATTATACTTAGTTGTTACAATCTTTTAAAATTGTTTATGCTAGAGCCGATATATCAGCCTGTGGCACTACAAGGGGTAAAGTAGGTGGGAACACATGAATTCATTCATATACAAAGACAACTAAGCCCCAGTTAGCCACTCAGCCAAGGAACTGCGGATATTAATGTTGATCGGTTTATAGGGCCTTTGTGAGATATTTGGAAAAATTGTAATAAAATGCAATAATGAGAATCTCTGGAAGTAGGAAGGCTAAGTTTAAAATAACACAATACTAGGAGGGCATAAGTTGGAACAGGTAGAAACTTCACTATTTGGGTAGTCTTGAAGGAAAATAGTCATAGTGACAGAGATGTTAAAAGAAAAATTGCATTTATAAATGGACTTGTGAAAATAAAATAGTTGATAACAAGAATTTAGAATAAAGACATGTAGAAAAGGTCAGTGAAGGCCCACAATGGAGAGTAGAGGTCCTTGAAAAAGGAGACTGAGCATATATTGGAAGCTTTTGAGATGTGGATATGGAGAAGATAAAGTTGACAGAGAGGAAAACAAACAAAGAAGGGCTAAGAATGGTATGGAAGGAGAGGCAGCTGATAGGAGAAATCTGACAGAAATGATGAGTGAATGGAGACAATTGGTTGTTGAAGTCTCTGACGGAGGATATAATGTTGGGTAAGTGAGGTAGAGGTAGGAAAAGATTAGGGATTTATATAAAATTATGGTGGTCAGGAAGTATGCAGAGATGAAAATTGATTTGTTGTCTGTGAGGTACAATTGCTGTTATTTTTTCTGTTGAGTTCATCAAAAACCTATCGTAATTGGTGGATTACCGATCATCATTGTGGCACAGGTATATCATATGCATGTCTACAAAGGACTTTCAAATTAAGTTGTAGAAGAAAGTGCCACTGGTGTAATAACAAATGCAAAAGGAAATCTATGAATACAAAGGGGCTGGAAAGTCATTGATGGAGGTCTTTAAGAAAAAATATTGGAAAAATATGGATTGGAAAAAATGAAATTTGTGAAATGAAAGTGGAATTCTGCACACAATATAACCTGTTAGGAGTAAACACACTCTTTGAGAACCACTGCTTAAGATGGTTATATGTACTTGGAAAATGCTCTCCAAAGAGCATGTTCTTCAAAGTCTGATTTTTCTAATATGTTCATGACATATGTCAGTCAGATATCACAGTTGATAAAAGTGATTATTTATACCTCTATTGTGATTTTTCAAAAATGTAAAATCAGTTTTTAAATGCTGAAAACACATGATTCATGCTTCTAAAAAAATAAATTTACCTTACATTTAGCCTTACAGCATAAGATAATTTAGAATGTGGTTGGACAATTGTCAATCCCCTTGGATGTATGTCAAGGGAGTAGGTATTACAAAGTTGTTTGGTTTGCTGTATTTGTGACTTAGTAGCTTCTTCATTATGAGCTACATCACACAAAGTCAGTATAAGTCCTCTAGCCATTCCACTTCTATTGTAAACTTCCAAAAAATCTTGATATTTTCCTCCAGCTCTGCAAATCCCAAAGTTCAATATTTTTTTGTTCACAGTAAGTGTTTCAACTCGGTCATGATATCTGACTCCAATCCAAACTGAAATCTTGAAAATTGTGGTAGTATATTAGTTCAAAATCTATTATTAATATGTTATATTAAAATTATTAATTTTTAATATTAATACAATAATGAGTAATATAAAATATCTACATTGTCTTTATTAAAATATTAAATTGGTGTATATATTAGTTAGTTTTAACTTGTCTGAACTTACTTCAGGAGTTTTTGAAGATTCACCAAAACGCAGTATGTATTCTTCAAGGAAAAACTTTTCATCACCTCTGAGTGCTGTTCTCTGCAATTTCACCTGGATATTAATGGTACACTGTGCTGGTAGAAAGCCCAGGTATTGAGGATTCAGTTTAAAGTGTGATGTAACAACCTCAAAAATATTCTCTATTATGTCTATTGCAATGATTTCAGCCTCATAACTCTTGATTGGTTTTTGTATATCACTGATATTACTCACACTATGTGACTTTTTGCTGAATCCCCTGTGTAAAAATTTATTAAATACTCATTCATTTGGTTTTTTATGCTAAATGTTAGAGAGTATATACTAACAACTTCAATTCCCAACTTGGCAAATATGTATAACTGTAAAATGTAATGTAGAGTAGTATACCTTCAAATAAAAGAGATTTTCCTAGGTCAAAACCCACTAATTATACATTTTAGTAATATAGTATCGAAGAAAAAATATTAAAAGTCATTAATGCTTCATTATTTCTTTCTAATAGTAGTTTTCTAGTACTGTGCTGGAGGGTATGTAAGGATTTTCAAAAATATCAGTAGTGATCACTACCAGGGCATGTTTTCAGTCAAGATATCATTAATATTTTTACATATAATTCATGTAGTGTTAAATATGATGAAACTTTCATCCTTCTATCTTCACAACCAAGAATTTACTGTGGATCATGTTGAATTTTGCAGATTATAATCATTACTTCTCCCACGCTAAGCTCTAATTAGTCATATTGTAGGACATTAGACCTCTGGGGCTGAATTTTGGGCTACATTGCATCATAAGATAACTGACAACCTAGTCTGGTCAAATTGATGCTACAGGATAGGTTTCACCCTGCAAGATTTAATTTCACTTGAATTTTTTACTATACTGTATGAATGTCTGAGGGAGATGGTATGGTGATTATGAAGAAAGTGGAATTTGATGACGAAGTTGCTAACTTATTGAATGACAGTACCTACATGGAATTGAAGAGTGACCCCACCACCAAGATAGAATGACTCACTAGGGCGAAACTCAAGCAATCATCCATTCAATTGGAAGACCAACAGAAACTATTTCCATCAGCAGCCAAACCACCGCATTCTATGGACTCCCTAAGGTCCACCAAGAGGGGTTCCCCTCTGACCCATCTTCAGCAACATCAATACACCAACTCACAAGCTGTGTGTATAGTATACAACTATAGCTGTGTGTATAGTACAAACAAAATATATAGTATGTGCTCTCTAGCCCTACACTGGATAAACTGACTCATTAGTGCAAAACTCAATGGACTTCAGTGACATAATCTGAAACATTGATGTAGAAAAAGTAGAGGTGCTGGTAAGGTTTGATGTAGTAACCCTCTTCACAAATATGTACCCATTGTGGAGACGTGCGCACAGGATCAGTGATATTAAAAAGTCATTAAAAACAGAAATGCGGGAGAGGTCACATAGGAGGACGATTGAGAAATCCTAGGGTGAATTGTTGGCAACAAGTCACACCTGGCAGGCACAAATAACGTTCGAAATCCGGGCTAATGGCATAAAATATAAAGCAATTGGGAATCAACAAAGATAGACGAAGGGCAGTGGGAAGGAGTCCAGTGTCTGGGTGCAAGGATCTCTGCCAAGAACCAAAACACCCATTAAATAATCGGATATATAAGGAGGGTTGTCCTTGGTAAGGGATCTTGTATCCTATATGATCTTGTGCCTTCATGAATTCTCGTGCTGTCACTGCTCGTCCACCCACCGACATCCTTATCCGCTTAAAGTCTGAACAGCCCACAGTGCCTACCATTCACTGACGGTTCGCCGTCTGCTCCCTGCTCTGACCGAATGAGACACGGTACAGTACCTTTTTGTTAAAGAAATCTCTTGTATTAATTTATTCTCGACATTAAGGGTAAGAACCCACACGTATCGAGCATCCGACTCCCACATCCCGGGATTGGTGCACGACGCCATAAAAAATTCCATGCTACTCATAAAAAGTACTTTCAACAGAAGAAAGGTGCTGCCATGGTATCACCCATCTCTCCTGTAGTGGCAAACATTTTCATGTAGAATTTTGAGCCGAAGGCAATTCAGTTCTATTCAAAGAAACCATCTCTTTGACTCTTATATGTTGATGATACCATCATTTTCTGGCCACATGGGAAAGAAGAAATCAAGTCATCATGTCTACGAAGGCATTGGTTCATTATGCCTATGGCATCTCAGTTGCAGAATCACTTCCCATGGAGAACCAGCACTTAACCCCAGCACAAGAAAAGAATGGATACCCAAGATGCATGATCCTTAACCCCTAGACTGCAGGATACGTTGATCAGTTTTGGTGTTAGACTTCAGTGAATATGTTCATGTATGTATGATAGGGAGGGTATGCCTTCGTACCCTCCCTGGACCCTCTTCCTAATTTTATCACCCATCCTTTCCAAAAAGGTTCGAATGTCACACTTTCCTACTGTTCGGGAATAGGGAATCCGTTTTCAGTGCCGTTTATAATGGTTCACAACCCTCAGGCAAGTTTGACGAATGTATTCCATCCACCGAGATTAGGGAAATTCTCTTCTGACCCACCCTCATCATTTCCCTTAGTTGTCTCTGCGTTTCGGTTGAATACCCATTATAAATGAAAGTATTTACGTACTGTTTGGTATCAAATTAATCAGAAATTATCAAGAAAAATAAATATGGAGTTAATTTTTTAATATATTCCTGCATGATATATATATATATATGTGTGTGTGTGTATATATATATATATATACTCTGACAATAGTCAATCATATCTCCAATATCTCCCTTGAAGGAAACTGGGGTACGCAGTCAATAAGGGTCGTCCTGGGTCTGCCACCTAATAAAACTTTGTCGGAAATAAAAGGGAAGAGTACCACGACTACTTTTCTTCTGCACAGAACCATTGCAAAGAAAAAAGGCTCCCACAGCTGAGGGGTTAAAAGAACCCACCAAACAAGAAAAGGACCTGACAGAAGACCAAATTCTGACCAGACAGAGTACTGAAGAGAAATAAAAACACAGCTGCATATGCCACCATCCAATATGTTACAGGAATGGCAGAAAAGACAAGCAAGCTTCTACAGAAGTATGTAGTAGTAACTGGATTCTCGAAAATGAAAATATCTGTGGACTGGATCCCAGATCTCATTTATGAGGGTATAGGATATGAGATCAATTACACCTGTGAAAAATCCTACATCGGACAAACTGGAAGATCCATTGGGTGCAGCAGAAAAGAGCAGTGAAGGGTCACAGAGAAGAAAGAATTCCTATTCTGGGCATTTGACAAACATTAGTGGTTGGAACCAGGGGACGTCATCAGTTCTGATGGAACAAAGTGGTCGGTGAGGGAAAACTTCTTTTTCCCCAGATTAATGCAAATAAACGGCAACAATTAGAACGGATATTACTTCAACCTGGAGATGTCTCCAGTACTTGGGGAGATACTGTTGTCAAATAAAAAAGCAGCATACCGGATGGGAATTCCCTAAAAGACATGGAACCTTTAGCAAATAGACATTTTGGAAGCCTTAAGAATAACAGCTATTTTTGTTGAACATACTTGAGTGCTGTTTTGGATCTAGTTTCTCAAGATTCCAAAATTTATAGTGGTTTTAAAAAATAAGTGTAATGGAAGCTAAGGTTGGGATAACATAATATCTTGTGTTTTCTTGGTGAATCTTCTGGGTGAAAATTTCTCAGGTTTCACACTGGGGCAGGTTCACCATAATATTTTCCAATGTTTTGATGTTAAACTTGCCCTTTGTCATTAGGGATCCAGGAATCCAAATGCCATTCATTTAAAATTTTTACCACTGTTTAGGTACTGTTTCAGCAAGTCAGGCTGCTCATTGGTCAGTCATCATATTGTAATCATGAAATCTCCTGATTGTCCATTAGTTCCCTCTGATTCTTAGGAAGTGATCCCAAATTTTGCTAACGTTGTAGTCAGTGTCCCTTTTGATTTTATTTTGCTGAAGCCAGATCTGTACGTCTCCTTTCACAACCCAGTTCTAATTTCCCTAAGATCGGCCAAGTAGTTTTGTCTCTTCCAAGTGAATCATATGATTTTCCTGAATTCTATGCTCAAATACAGCCAACATGTACAATTGACCCAGTCTCAGGTGCCTGTGGTGTTCTTTCACTCCTTTTTTGATCATCAAAAATTAGAGGAAATGGACAACCAATCTGAGATGCTAAGAAAACAATATCATGGCTGACTAATAGTCATTTTGTTAATTTTTAAGGTGATGTTTTTTACTATCAATACTATTTTATCAAACTGCCAAGGACAGATAAACCATGCAGAATAGAGGTATGGCAATGACAGGGCAGGAATAATAACAGGTTGAAGAAAAAACTCATTTTAGTATCAAAGGAAAAAAGGCACCTTGAACACCACAGTATGGAATACACTGAATATGGTGAATGGTACATTGCAATAGTACATATTTTATCTATCAACTTATCTTTGAGTGGGTTTGTAACAGTGATAAAATGCTAGACCTTAGGAGATAAAAGAATTGTCTATATTGCAAAAGTAGAATTTATAATACCCTCAGTATAACCATATCACCCTTTTCATATGATATCTCTTATTAGCATTTTATCCTTTGAAGAAAAAGCATATTATTTTGTAAATTTGTTATTAATTTCTTTTATTATCTTTCAGCAGATTTGTAGTTAATTATTTTTTACCTTAGATCATCTATGAGGTTATACCTATCCTTCTAATATCTGTTAAATAAAAATGGGGGTTTATTGTGAGAGAATTAATTAATTGAAATAAGCTAGTGAATTGAATTTTTGTGTTTGACAACCTTTCATATTGACTCATTACTCATGGATGGTGACTCAAGGGTCTTTGTTCATGAAGATAAATACTATGATTAAATACACTGTTTAAGTGATTAAAATTACCATTTATTGTTATATAATTATTTATTTTCTGCCTTAATGTCATCACCCACCTATTTGGATATATTTTGTTTTTTAATGAGTTTTGCAATGAGGTCTCCCCTTGAGACCACCTCTTCAATGTTTGTCTTCTTGAAGTAGCATTCTCTGAATGATGTCCCCTTTGGAAAATCAAATCTCCTAAAGTCTGAGGATACTATATAAACAAGTAAATAAATATATATATTCAGTACTAAAACTATGCAGCATATTAAAAATACTTCATTCACCGTAAAAAGAATTAAATCCATTAAGGGTAACTACAGAATCACATCAGAAAAGAGAATACACTTATGCAAATGGCTTTGATGCAATAGTTTCCTTGATAAATAAAAAAAAGCATAGGTTTTGAATTTTGAAACTACATATCTTGTTTGTCAGCCGATACCTGGCAGTGACATATGAAAGATTAAATACAATATGATTTAAATATACAAACGAAGAAGGACTTTTCGTTGGACAAATGATTTGGATGTCATTTCAAAAGCAGGCAGTGTGAATTTCAGGTTAAAATGTTTTTCAAAACTTATCTTCCATGCTTACCAGTTGTTAACATACTTTCTCATAAAAATGTCAACATATACCTAAAGATTAATTTCTGCATTAACCTTTTTATGAGATGTTTTACATGGAATGAGAGGAAATTGTTCTCACATCTCAAAGTTCATCTGTAGTTGTACAGTGGCCATGTATTCTAGCTTTCCTCATATCTTATATGTAATAATCACTATTTGAAATATAATGAACGTTCCTTTGAATAAAACCAGCCTGTTGAAAATGCCTTTAACCCTTTCACCTCAGATTTCAGCCAGTACCCCACTGGGAATTAAATTTTAGCAGTCAATATTTATCATGAGCCGATAAGTATTTAATTATAAGATCATTTAATGATAATAAATTATAAGAATGTATATAATAATTAATTATGGGAGCTTATAAGAATGATTAAAGTGTCTCACCTGTTTAGGTACTTTGACAATTTCAAAATATCCATTTAATATTCCTTCGTTTTCAATTCTAATTTCTTTCTGTAAGACTTTGCACTAAGAAAAAATAAAAAATCATGTCAAAGGTGTGTACCTCTTACAATGCTGGAAAAAAGAATAACCTTAAATGCTTTCATCACTTAAAATATTGACATAGTTATAAATACAGTTTCATAGACTTCCATTGCCATAAGTAACTAACACTTCCATCTATTTGGGGATGTACATCCAAAATAACTTTTCGGGAATCCAAATGGGGATCAACCTGTGCTTGTCTGCAAAGGACTGTTACCAAGATGAATCCA
This sequence comes from Rhinocypha anisoptera, assembly GCA_011762765.2. NCBI lineage: Eukaryota > Metazoa > Arthropoda > Insecta > Odonata > Chlorocyphidae > Rhinocypha > Rhinocypha anisoptera. The sequence continues at coordinate 3,244 of WURS02027511.1, read as the reverse complement.
TTATCTGTAAAATGAATAAAAAGAAATTTTAGTCAATAAATACATCACATTAGATTAGATAGTAGGTAAGCATATTTTTAAATTATAAATTTTATTTCATTCATCTAGTTCTGTATTTGATGACATACATGATTTCCCCATTATAAACATTATTTGGTGCTTAATTATTTTCTATTATTTATCATATATATTTTGCGAATCAATATTTTGGGTGGAGAATAGAGTATATTTATCTTATATAGTGTTGAAACAATCACATTATTTAAAAACAACCCTCGTAGAAAGTACACATGGAAGATGCCTGGATGTATAGGAAGATGTCAACTTGATTACATACTCGTAAAAAAGTGCTTCAAAAGAATTGCAAACGCTACCCAGGATCAGATATCAGCAGTTTTCACAATTTAGTACCGAAGAAATGTGAATTGAAATTAAAGAAATCAATGAAGAAGCAATTAGATTTATATAAATTGAAGGAAACAAAACTCAGGGTAGAATTTTAAAAGGTACTGGAATAAATGGAAAACCATAGCAATACAGGATCAATAGAAAAAATATGGTAACAACTAAAAAGAGAAATAAAGAAAGCAGTAGAGGAAATTAATGACAGGGAAAAAAAGCATGAAAGGAAAACATTGATCACAAATGAAATACTGAACTTGGTTGAAGAAAGAAGAAAATTTTAAAATGCCAGAACTGAGGAAGATTAAGATTACTCATACAAAAGAATAAGAAATAAAATCAGCTGAAAGGCAAGGAAAGCTAGGGAAGAGTGGATGATAAATCTGTCATTCCTAATGACTGGATGAAAAAAATGTCATTCCTGATAATGCTGATATATTAGTGTAATTAGTTGAGTTAATTATATACTGTGGAACTGCAATTTTTTTATTCTGTCTACTCAATATGATAGAATTCCACAAAGTCAAAGCCTCAATGGTCTCTCAGATATGAAAAATCTGTGCAAAGTAACCTCACTCAAGATAAAGTTTAGGGCTTACGGAACAGTGAGAAGTCACATCAATGAACGTAGAGAAAAAGTAAATGCTATCCATTATCACATGTTTTTTCATTCCACTAGTTCAGATTATTTAAGATCTTCCCTCAGGATTACAATGTTGTCTGATCACCGCTCCCAAGGGGATTTTAAGTTTTTGATAAATGTAGTGAATGGCAAATATAGATTATCGGAACATCACTCCCTTGTCTCCATTTGAATTGCAACTCCAACAACTCAGCTGAATGACCTCTTTCATTGCACCATACATTGCCCCTCCAAACACTCCTTCATTTTTCGACTCCCATCAACCTATAATAATTTTCTTAAAAGTCACCCTGTCATGCACCCCCCTTCCATACTCCCCACCACTACCATAGACCTTCATCCACCTAATATTCCATTTACCTCCTTCCTGCACTACTGCTTCCTTCTTCCTTGCTACAATTTGTCTCTCTATTTAAAGATTGTCATTTATTTATATTTATGCTTTGTTTGTTAGTTGGTTATTTTAATTACTTGTTATGTATCCAATGTAATTGCATTTGTGCTCTTTTTGGACTTAAATAAATACATCTACTGTTTCATAAGATTTTCTCATTACAGTCTATTATAGGGAATTCTTTCGCATTTAGCCTACAGTATTCTTTTATGAGGTTCATTCTAAAAGGCCATGATCATGTTCAAAGTCCAAAAGAGCCATTCAGCTGATGACTTCAGCTAAATTTATGCTTTTTGTCATCCTCTTTTTAAATACCTGGATTCATTACTTGTGCCTTGTTATATGTTTTTATGTTCTTTTTTACACCAAAAGAAATCCTTCTGGTTATGAATGGCATTCAGATGTTCATCAATACTCAACTATGCAGAGTGATGTTCTACATATTTATATATTTATGTGGATACAAGGTCTAAACACATGGGTCCCCTCATGTATAACAGTCTCATTATTTAGACTCTGCAGTCTCTAGTCGTTTCTCACATATACTGCTCCAAGTCTTTGCCTTTCTAGTATTCATTTCCTATCAGTTTTTTCCATGTCTATGGTCACTTGTTTCACATCCAATCTTTTAGTGGACATCCACTTTATTCTCCTTCCCTGAGATGGTTACCAATTTAATTGTTTTTGCACCAATGGTAGGTCTCCTTTTTTACTTCAGTACCATCTAGACTTCTTTTCTCTGTATCTTCTATGACTTGTCACTCTGTATCATTTTCCTCATGTTGTCATTTTTCATTCTTTGTGATCCTTCTAAGAGGAAATGAATATTACACAATAAAATTTTTGACTTCATCCAGGCCAGCACTATATTTTGAGTTCAGGTTAAACAGTGTTCATTGAAATTCAAAACTATGGAATAATCATTGAAAAAAATATGTTGGGAGTTGGAAAAAAGTCAAAGTGAACGAAGTCAAGGATATTGTCTGCTATTACAGAGGTGTTAGTGATGATATTACCTATTCCTATACCTATTATTACCAACAGTGGTTTTAACTTGACACAATTAGTTAAATGACCACCCTACTTGGATCAGATACCTTTGTACCTGTCTTATTGAGAAACAAAATGTTCCAATGGGCTATCTTTCAGCTGGATTTTACGATTAAATCTTCTGGCCTGAATTACCACATTGAGAGCAATCTCTGTTCCTACCTGTCCTAGAGTTCGCTGGAATTTACTGACTTCTCAATTTTGTTAAGGTAGTGTATTTCACTCTATATATCTTAATCATGCTCTGGAAAGAAATTTTCTTACCTCTTATCTTCTCTGAATTTTGTGCTCTGCTATTTTTTGCCCAATTTTTCATTCCAGTTGGCATTTGAGCCTGACCAGTCCAAAGAACTACTTGAGCAGACACTGTCATTGAATCAGCTACAGAACGAGGTTTCAAAACCAATCCTAAATCATATTTTAGTCCTGGGTTGATGCGAATAATTTTAGGTGTTGTTTCAATTTTTTTGTTAAACTATGGAGAATAGAAAAATAGCATCATATAAAAGTTAATTGTAATCATTCACAGGTGAACCCAGCAAAGTATCCATAATACACGATGAAGTGGTGATGAAGGGTAATCTACTGGTCAAGGTAGGTTTTTGATGAGTATTAGCTTAGGTTGGCCGCATAACATCTAACCTTAATCCCTCTTCAAATCTGCACTCTTCCTACCCCCTATCATTCTGTCCAATATCCCTATTCTCTTCCTACCCCTACCTAACTTACCCAACATTCTACCCTCTATTACAACC
>WURS02027500.1:0-11724 GCA_011762765.2 Rhinocypha anisoptera | reverse complement strand
TTCATCAGTTTCACCACCAGAATTGAATCAAGGGGCGATAGAAAAGCAAATAGAATTGAAACAGTTAAGGGGTTAAATGAAGTAAGTAGATCAAAAAAGTCTTGTTTAACTTTAGAATTACCATTAAAGTCACACTTAAAATTGACCAATGATTATTTTGGGGTTTGGAAGTGACTTATGTATTAGTTCTAGCAGTTTTGCCATTTTAGTAAGGTAATCGTTAAAATCACTCAAAGGTGAACAATAGATGAATATTATATAATACACACTCACTTGCCTAAACTGATCCCTACAGAACTGGATTCAAAGACTTGCTCCTCATTAAGAAATTCATAGCAAAAGGGAATGGGGGCATGTCAAATAGAATGAGATATTACAATCATAACACCTCCACATTTGTGTACTGAGCGACAAAAGGCATTAGTGATATAGTACTGAGCCAAATTAAAAGACTTAAGTTCGTTTGAATGAAGCCAATGTTCTTGGACGAAAGCAATATCTGGTTTACCACCAGATATTGCCTCACCAGAACCTTGTTACGTACGCACTGAATATTTAAGTGGAGAGTTCCAACTTCACGTGTTGCCCTCCTCAGGAAGGACGAAGGGCTAGAAATGGGCCATGGTTTCCATGCCACAGCTTTGTCAAAGACCTCATCATTACTATCCTCTAGTCATACATTCTGTTTTTTAATAGAGCCTGTTTTCTGTCATGTTACCATTCAGAGGAGCTATTCATCACCACAGTTTGAGATGCACTTATTGCCAACCGATTAGTAGTAGTATTTTTGTTTATAGGGTGCTTCGACGGCTATGGTCATTTCGCACCTCTTCAACTTATAGAAAAACCCATCTGCACAAACACAACATCCATGCCCTGGGTAGGATTCGAACCCACGACCTTTGGGTTAGCTGGCGAGCATGCTACCCACCAGGTTAACCCAGTCAGCCCGATTAGTAGTATCACGGACATTAATGTGCTTATTTATGCCCAATTTCGGTTCACCATCAGTTACTTTCACAAGGGTCTTCTTTGGGGGAAAAGTATTTGCCAATCTAAACACCATTGGGCCAGGTCTCGCTGATGAGCAGGTTGTCACGTAGATATAGTGGGGCTCTAATCTTAAAGGAATAAAACTTTTCCCTGGCCGTCAGACTCTCACAAAGGAAATCACCAGAGGGAAATTTCGACTTTAAGTAATTAGATATTATATCAGTAGTAGTACCACACATTGCCACACATAGAGTTGCACACGTTGCGGGATGCTGGAAAAATTATTGGTTTCACCACACTCAGGATTTGACCCAAAAGTAAGAGTATGTTTACATTTTCTGTTTCCGAGTCACAGGACGGGTATCTTTGTAAGGCATTAAGTTCTTCTGGACAGTTAGGGACCTGACACTATCTTGGCTCTCCAAACACTCATCATTACTTGACGGTGTTGTAGGTTTCACATCAGAAACTTCAGGAGTCTTTGTGGAACTTTTGGTTTCGACTTTTACAACTTCAGAGTATGTTACTTTGTTCACTGGCTGCGAGTTAGAACTGTTCAGAGTTTTGCTTCAAAAATTTTAACTCGGATATAAGTCATTCAATATTGGACGCCATGATGTGAATCATTGAAAATAGTAGGGCTATAAATATTGGTGGAAATGGCGTGTTTTTCATTTCCAAAAGACATTTTGATTCTTAATAATGATAAACCAAAGGGTAAATAAGCAATCATTCCAAATTTACAATTAGTATTGACATATTAATCAAAAAGATTTAGCTGATAGATTAATTTGTTGATAAATTTATTTAAAAATGCCATCCAGGTAGCAGAGGTGGATAATAACTGCAACAAATTATTATAACAAAATGTAATAGAACTGAATGGGGCTATTCTAATGAAATATGGCAGTAAATCCAAAAAAATTGCAAAGTTGTAATGATGTGTTGTGTAAAAATGCAGTTCCAAAAGAATGTTATGATAATAGAAGGCCATAAATAATAAATGATGAAGGGATAATGTAAGACAATGAAGTTAGTGATTTATCTGATGAGGTTATGAAAGTTCCTACACCATTTGAGTGTACAGAGGAAGGTTTTCATTAATTTGAGTGCCTTACTTGTAGTAAATATATAGTATAAAATATATTTTGTTTCATGTACTATTCTTATATTTGTGACATGCAAAATTTGTAGAAGCAGGACATACGGAAGGGACAATGAAACGAGATTCCACAAACATGGTATCAGATTAATTTATTTTCATGATATACACTGCATGAAGTTATAATGAACATTATAACACAAAACAATTTGGAAAATTTTCATTGCATATTGCACACTTTTTCAATGACTGAACTTTTTGCATAGGTCACAGACATGCCATCAAGGGGAAAATGTGGTCATTATTGTAATAAAACAGAACATGTGGCCTAATGATTAAAGTTCCCCAACACATTATGGACCCAAATGTAATATTTTATAGTAAAATTACTTGTCAACATAACAGGGAAAATATAAAGTCGTTTACCTTAGCTAATTACTTGTCAACATAACAGGGAAAATATAAAGTCGTTTACCTTAGCTACAAGATACAAATAATGAGAATCCAGAAACACTGGAGGAAGTGAGTGAGTTGGGATTATAGAACAGCCAAAGTTTAATACAGAGAAGAAAATTTTGCTAAAAATTATAGAAAATAAACATAAAAACCAATAAAACTCAGTCTTGATTCCTAATTAGGGACTAGCTCAACGTAGCATGCTTCACATACTCTTACTGGCTTCTTGTTGCTGGCAATAGCGGCCATTTTAGATGAGCAGTCATTGCAAAATATCTGCCCACAATTTCTACAGTGATGTTTCCTAATACGAATAGAAAATTCTTTTGCACACTTCATACAATTTGTGACATCTGAGTCTTCGGTCCACTTTCGCCCTGATAGCTTGGCTATCTCCATCTATAAAAAAATTATTTAAGTAAACGAATGACAAACACCTTCAAACTAAATATACACTTGCAAAGGTAGAAATATTAATTCACTGTAAATTAGGACCTATAAAAAGGAATGTAATTTTCACAAAATAATGAACACACATGTTGATATTTTTTAGGAGCCATAAGATATGCCACTATTGCTCTAAAGTTCTGTCGTAAACATTTTTCTACAAACAAATTGCTTATTAATGACATTTCATTTCAACCTTCTTTAAAGAACAATCTTTTTGTTTACTAATTTTACAAATTTATGGAAATTGCAAATATTTTTAAAATTCTTATGAATAACTTATTAACCCTATCCATCATCATGCAAAGATTTCAAAATGAATGTGAAAATTTCCAAGCTTGAAAAATGCACAGTTCATGAAAAATTACTGTAAAAATATAAATATTCATAATAATTTAATGAAAATTTAACTTAGCATAGTAAACATACTCTCCTATTAAACAAGCATCTTTTACATTATTTAGTAAGAAATATGTTTAACGTATCATTTTTGAAGCAATAAATGTGGCAAATTAGAAGAGTTAGTTATTATTTGATGATTTTTTTTAGAAATAGAGAATAAGCTTAGGTATGCCAAATACTGAATATTTACAAAAAAGGAATACTTCAAAATGTAAATAATAAATAATAATGACTCATATTAGAGAAATATATCAACAGATCCAAACTGTGGAAAGAACTGTAAACAGCAATGAAATATGAAAACAATAGAACAGTAAAATCTTATTAACAGTCACAGCTTTGGCTACATACTGGGTGCAGTCTTATGTTGCATCTAACACTTATTGCTCTTAAATTTATTTTTTTCTGGATGGTTTTCACCACTCTTCAAATAATTTTTGTTATCTCTCAAGAACAATATACGTATGGATTTACCAATTTTTCACCACTGAATTTTCAAACAATTTCTCTAACTTCATGCCACTAACTAGTACAAGGTTAGAGAGAATGCAGCAACATCCCCTCATCAGAAAGTCACTCATTACCCTGACACATCAGGTTCCTAGTATTCCCTCAAGAATACTCTGATTGTCACAGGAGCAGGGGTCCTATGATGTAGCACTTTCTATTTCCATTGTATACAAAATTCCTACATCAAAAGGGCAGACTTGGGACAGAATATCAGGTCTATATCTTTCCAGATAAGGACATCAAAATTCTTGAGGATGTTCCTTCACATCGTCATAAGAGTAATAATTTCTGCTGAGACACAGGGTAAATATATCCATTAGCATTCTCCTGGCTTAAAATTATGAAAATATTTGCCTCATTACAAAATTTTAAATTTTCTAAACAGTTATGAGAATGTCCATTAGCAAGAGCCTCCATATCATGAACTATGCATAGCGTTATGATGATTACTGCCTATATACAAAGGATATTCCTAAATTAAGGGCTGGTCAACCTTAAGAAATATAAATGGCAATTCAAAAATATTTGATTACAATCAACACTGAATTATGAAAACATTTTAAATGTAGTCGCCCCTGGAATTGGAAAAATTTTTCAAAGTGATCATTTGTAAGATATTGCGATTTTTTTCTGATTTTCACTGGTTGCTAAACTTTTGACTACATTTTTTTAGGTGAAAGCATTGTCACCTCATTTTGTTCTTAGCCATTCATCTGCACATTCTTTCCTGATGGTTGCATGCAAGAGAAAAGTAGGTAGGACATTCTTCCATTCAAGCACTGTCAAGTGTTAATCAGGTAGTAGACCCTTGTAATCTGGGACAACCCTTATAATCCACTTCACCATTTTCCCTCTGAGTGGAGCAGCAATCGACCTTAGTTAAAATATTTAATATGGAAATATTTATATCCAAATACACACTCCATGTTTTCTATCCTTGATCATTTCTTATTAGGTGCCAAACAGAACGTAAATACATTGATTTATAACCTGCATTCTAGCAAAACTCAGAGCCAACTGCGAGAAAAAAGAGCATGGGTCTGAAAATAATTTCATGAAATTCTGTGGATGGGATGCATTTATAAAATGTGCACAAGGGTTGTGAACCTTCCTAAATGGCCGTGGAAAGAGGGGTCGGAGAAGGGAGAACAATGAGAAAGTGTGGCTGTTTGAACCATTCTTAATAAAGTCAGGCAATAAAATTTGTAGAGGGTCTAGAGAGGGTACAAAGAAGGTGGTCATGTGTACAAATATGTTTTTTCTGCACCTGCCCATTTCAATTTAGATAAACATTTTCCACAGCTAAGGGGTTAATGATCATAAATTGTTAAAGTATGCTTTCAGTATTACAGGTCACAGAGACAATGGTGCTCAAAGGGTTAAGTCATTGGTTTACGGTAAAAGTTTTCTTCCATTAAACATCATGTTTTCTACAAGAGTTAATAGCCTCTGTTCATATTTTAAAACTGGTAGTGAAGTTCAAGTATAGTTCTTCCTTTAGATCTATTAGGAGAAATAATATTCCCTCTTTTTGAGTACCTCAGTGATCACTATTTCTAGTTTGATTGACGAGTCAAAAGGCCACCTTACACAGTGCATGATATCATGTGCATGCGGTCGGAAATAATATCTCCCAAAATGAAGGGATCATACATAGGAAAAATAGAGCATGATCTAATTTTTTCTCATCATGCACGCTTGATCAGTGCTCATCAACCATGTTTGTTATGTGAAACATGGATATACCACTTCGAAGCTAAAAAATATTATTACAATAAGTGAACGCATAGTACTGTCACAAGCAGGCAATCAGGAAGCATATTAAAGTTGACAGATTCTAAAATGTTTTGTGTTCAATTATTTAATCAAGCCCCAGGAGACAAATAGTCCGAAATCTAGAAGAGGAGAGTAGTATTTTATTTAAGGGTTGATATTCCAGTGACGCGTAAAACTTTGGCGAAGTTGGTTGCATTGTCAAAATGGCAGCTACAGATAGATAGCGATATGAGATCTTTGCTACCACAGGCATGTGCATGATATCATGCACCGTGTAAAGCAAATTTTCATCTTCAGATTCAGTCATGCATGAAATATCATTTCCAACAAGATCATGCACGTGCATGCGCATGACATGCACCGTGTAAGGTAGCCAAAATGAAGCAAGTGTTCTGAAAGATTATTTTCTCCATTCATTTTGAGTAAGACATGCATAAATGCACAGACTTAAATTCGTGTGAAGCATATAGAAATAGTGACTCACTAGAAGAGGATGATGATTCATAAAAACCTTTCACATGATGTATTCTGTTATCTAAACACTTCAGGCTTACAATGTGAGGAAAGATCAGGTATTACAAGAGAAGATGAGGAGAGCTAAGTGAGAATTGGCCTGATACTCCCATTTTTCTTGATATAAATAAGGCACAAATACCCTTGGCCAAAGTTCATAGAAAAAAATAATAAAATCATATTTTTTGATAAAATGCTCTTGAGTTTTGCACCGAGTAAAGGCCGGTTCACATTGAACATAAGAACACAACTTATGGACGTAACTTGTACATAACTTAAGCCCTAAATTTTTTATCGTTCACAATGGCCTATGCCTACTAAGTTTAAACAATGAGATGACGTCATTCATTTTCCAAGTTGACCAATAAGAATGTTTCTACTTTCCCTTTGTTTTGTCTATTGGCAGACACTGACGGAAATAATTGCAGTGAAGCTCGGAATTGAGTTGTGAAAGTAATTTTCATTTTTCACTAAATCAATAAATACTGACTTAATTGTTTTGTTTCAGGTTTGTTTATGTTGGTACTTCACTTTGTGGCCACTGCTGGAGCTAGTGTGCACACCATGAACGCTTATTGAATAACTTAAGAACTCACTCTCTGTCATGATTGGGCAACTTAAGGACATAACGTAAAAGATGAACTTTGGCCATCATTCCCATTATGACAAGTTCTTATGTTATATAAAGGCGTATTGTGAACAGTCTCGTTCCCACGCATATGCTCAACTCTTAATTTCTTGAGTTCTTACATTCTGTTCAATGTGAACCGCCCTTAAGAGTATTCTGGTTGGCCATTGTTTTGATGAAAGACTCCTTCATCCTTCTCAAGGCAAATGATGTCCATGTCTAGAGAGCCACCTATGTAAATGATGCCCACCTACGTAAATGTGCTCCACTGCCTAACAATGTTCTCATGCATCCATTATGGTAGAGTAAACAATTCAAAATATGAAATGCTTCTCAGGAGACATAAGAAGAAGCCTGGAAGGCTGGATTGTGTGCCTTCCACAATTGGTGTCGTGATTGCTCAATTGACCGAAAAAGGGCTTCCAGGTGGTACTGAACAGAAAACTGCAATCTCTATACTATCTTGAATTTAAACCTATCTATACCAGTAATCTTGAAATAGTTATTTTCAAACCTGATTTCAATGGTTTCATTGACTAGGCCACCGCAATATCCAAGGTGAAAATCATGGCTCCGTCAAAGGGGATGTTATGGTTTTTATAAATGCTGTGTTCAGCAACGGCAGATCTTTCCAGTTGCCCCAACCATAGATGCCGTTTAAGCTTCTCAAGCATCTTCTCAGTTCTACATTCCATTTCCCCAATATAAGACTCTCCACACTAGCATGGGACATGATTTACACCTGACGTCTTAAGAGCTATAGGGTTCTTCACCCTCATCCGATGACTTATAACTTTGGTCTGTGGTATTAGTCTTTTATCAAAACATTGGGCCACCAGAATACTCTCATTTGGTTCAAAACATGAGAGGATTTTAACAACAAAGATAATTCTTTAAATTGGGATATGTATATGAACAATGCAAATTGTCGACATATCATGGTGGGTGTGAGGCCATATCACTTTTTGTAAAATAATGACACATTCATGCTTCCATTTGGTTTTCAAGCTCCACATTTTGTTGTCAGTCCAGTAAATACACGTCAACAACTTAAATAACTACAATATCACTCCAATGAGATGATAACATTTTTATTTACACTAATATTTAATATGTGGGGGTCATAGGTGATTGAGAGTCATATTTTTTCCTTAATATCCAAAGGGTAATGGCAACTATAACTAATCTTTAGGTCACCCAAATAAAAGCTATGATAAAATAATAATTTTGAGAGATATTAATGTCATTATTAATAAACTTTTTGGATTAAAAACTTTCTCATATTACCATTATGCAGGATAGGCTTTTTAAACATTTCAGGAATGACCTATTAATATACAAGATGCATTAAAAATAGGTCCATCATGAATAAGAAAGGATTCATTTGCAGCCATTCGACATTAGTATCAAAATAACTAAAGGCAGGTAAAAGACTATTAATTTACATTGGGTTTAGACCAAACTCATACAGAAAGTTTACTTTCCTAATATTGTGAGGCTCAAGTAATAACAGCAGCAGAGAAAAGAATAATTGGAGCAAATGAAAGGTAGTGCTACTAAATAATGTTGAATATTAACTGAATAGCTATTTCATAACTAATTAACAAGTACCCTGCAAGGTGGATAATAATAGAAGCCTACTAATGAAGATTTAGAAGTTGTGGCTTACCACTTTGTAAAGGTGAATGCTTCTGGGTATTCCACCACGAAATTGGAATAAAGGTGAAAGAAATGCCTCATTAATGTCAGAGGTAAATGGAGATAGAATAACTTAATTAAAAATAGAATTTATAGAGAAGTCTTCTATTGCAGTAGTACTGTTTTGGGATGAATTGATTTATGGTCAGGGTGATTATCAATGTATGCTTCCTTTACTTGCTGTTTGGTAGTGGGCTACAACCCTTAAAAGAATAACACTTGGAAAAGCAATACTGAATGCTTCTTAAGTTATCAGGTATATTGCAAGAGAACACAAATCTGACTTGTATGACTCTTCCTCATTTCACTTTTCCTACTTCTAACCAAAGTCCTGAGTGATGGCAGAATTAGAAGATGAGCTCCTGTCATTCCTACTTCTCACAAAATAATCTCATCTCTCCCTTTGGATACTTCAAAATAAGGGGGTTCAACTGAATTACTTGATACATTAGTAGACACTCTCCCTGTATACAATTTTGTTGACTATAATTAATTTAATATACTCATTACTTTATAGTCCAAGAGACAGAAAAAATTTTGATTATAGGGACACAATTGAGGAACGAATGGGGCCTGTTTCACATTGTAGGGGGGCATGAAAGAAGATCCCCCAACCTGTTTGCAACTCGAGATTCATTGTCTTTTCCAAGCTACAAGCCTCCAAATTTTGCAAAAATACATCTTTAAAATCTATAAGCCAATATAAGATTTTAAGAGAATTAAAATAATAAGATAGTTGTAGGTACTTCAAAGACCCTTACTATGAGCCATGGTAAGTTTGATATTATTAATTTGTCTTTTTAATTAATGAAAAACTATCCAAAATGGCCATTAAAAAATAAATTATTTATCATAAAAGAAATCTTTCAAATATCAATTTCAAAACATATGTCTTTTGAAAATATAAGTTTTTGACTATCTAATGCCATTGGATTCATTTCTTTACCTATTACTTGCAAAGAAATTGCCTGCAAATATCTTTTCTTTTAATTCTCTTAAAATCTTATATTGGCTTGTAGATTTAATAAACGCGTTTTGGCCAAATTTGGTCACTCTAGCATACTAGTTCTGAAAAGACATCGACTCTCAAGTTGCAAACACGTTGGGGGATCTGGTTTCATGCCTCTCTACAATGTAAAATGTCTTCCATTCATCAATTATGTCCCGAAAAATTATATTTTTTCTGTTTCTTGGACTATTAATAAACTCCAATTGAAATCTCCAACTCACAATCAAAAGGGACAAAATAAATGGTTATTAAATCTTTTTTCTTCTTCCCCAACCAGTTAAAGCAATGTGCATTTACAAGAATCTGTTACGAAATGCAGTTTCAGCCATGATACAGTGGTATTCAAACATTGAGATGGAAAATCACCATCTACTCATTCTTAAATTAATTTATTGCTCTAAAAACCATAAGTTGAATAAATACTAATATTTACCCAAAATTGTCTTTATATCATTTACAAGCAACAGGGACCAGAATTTATATCTTTTCCACAGTCGTACTTGTCTGAAGTGAACTAGGTAAAAAACCAAAATCAAACCTTATGGACCAACTATTATATAAATATATTAAATAACATAAAAACAAAATTCCCATTAATATAGTAATCTTTTTATCTTCATCATCATTATTCCTTCTCAGTTTTTCAACTATATATCTTTAGAAAGAGGTTAAATGATATAGAGACATTTAACCCTTTTACTGCCAATGAGCCGATAAATCGTATCAACCCTTGGTGGATGTGCCAAAACTGCCACAGGCTAATTTATTGGCTGACTTTTTTCACTTTGTGATATGTGCCCTAGTCAAAGGCTTTTGACCTGGTTGACAGCATTTGCTTTATCTCTGTTGCTTATCAAGGTGATTTTTCCATATGCTAGAGATACATGCTGACCATGCATTTTATGTTTGCCTCTAAAGTTCTCCCATGTATTTTTGTAACCCTCGGGTAAGTAGCTTTGTGTTGGCTCATGTTTCTTTATTTATATTTTTATATTAAAACAGCCAAAAACAGCACAAAGGCCTCTTACATTGGTTGTATGAATTCAATACATAAAACAAAAGAGAAAAAAAAATAATATACAAAAAAAATTATTCAACAGAAATAATACATTAAAAAAGTATTAAAAAATGACAAGGAGCATATGGTAAATTAAGGGAGTATTCTTAGGGGGTGAGCTCTAATCATGAGGTTGCGTTTAAGTACGGATTGGAAAACAGTTCATGACAAGGATAGATCCAAGGAGGGAAACTGAGTGGCAAGGGAATTGAATTCAGTAGGGATTCGGTGAAAAAGAGATCGCTGTGAAATGGAAAGATGGAATTTAGGGGTTTGAGGAAGACTATGGTTATGGGTTGGACGTGAAGGAACGCGGATGGAAAATAATGGCAGTAAGATATCGGTTCGGAGAGATCCGTTGAGGATTTTCTTGAGAAATTTCAGGTCTAAGACTGTTCGTCGGTGGGAGAGGTGAGATATTCCAAGGGAGGAGAGAGCGAATTCCTAGGATGAATTTTTGAGGGAGGGGATGCAATGACGTGCTATGGCAGCAAAGAAGTTAACAGGCCAGTTTATTAATGCTAGGTTTGAGGGGCAAGCGTTTCGTGCTGGTCAGAGATCACGCTTGACTGTGTTCCTTCTGTGGTTCTCAGTATTCATGTCAGTCTCAGTTTCTAGCAAAATTGGTATTCTTCTCATATTGAGAAAGTTACTGTTGAAGAATTGTATATTTCATAAATTTTATATTTAAAAAAATATGCACTTTTGCTTTTTTACCTTTTGATAAATATTTTTGCAAATTTTCCTAGTTTCATGTGCATTTACTAACTTGCTATGCATCACATTCTACAATATTTTTCATTTTGCCTGACCTTTACTGACGCCTCAAAGTTACAGCTGTGATCAGATCTTGGACGATCACAGCTGCCATACGCAAGACGATTGAGGTCTTGGAATTGTCCTGTTATCGAAGAATGCTACGAAGACTTGGATGTCTTAGACTAAGATTGGGTGCAAGTGTAGCAGCTGAATTTGTTTTTTTATGATAGAGTGACGAGTTTGTGCAGTTCAAGCTGGCTATTCGTCAGATTCAGTATTTCTAACGGTATCACCCATTGGGGTAAAATTTACCCGTCCCGATTGTGAAACTTTCTAAAAATGCCATTAACACTCATTGTGTGACCCCCCCTCAC
>WURS02027481.1:0-11725 GCA_011762765.2 Rhinocypha anisoptera | reverse complement strand
GAATAAATTTATTATGTTCTGTGGCAACAGGGTCACTTGAGAACAAGAACAGATTTACAATAAGAAAAAAAACAGAAAAACATAAAACAGAGGCCAAAGGAAAATAGTACAATAATTTGAATTATACACACATATATATACTTACATATATACTCATACATACATATCCAGTTATATAAAGTACATCGTGGTATGTGCTATAGATTTTAGCCGTTGAGCTAGATAGAGGAATTTCTAATTAAAATGTTATACAATTAAGCACCACTGAGCAACATCTAAGTGTCTTGGAGATACTTGGAACACCGTAATCTAAAACTTCTAATATTTCTTACATTTCTCAATGACTCAGGTAATGAGTTCTATAGTTTTACTGACGAAATCAGGAACGACTTTTGATAAGTTGTCCGATGAAGAGGAAAGTAAGGCGAGGCAATTAGTATAAACAGTGTTTACGAAGGTACATCTGAAAAAAGATCAGTTACCTAGTTAATATTTATTCCATGTTTACTTTACTTTAAATCAAAGCTTAAAAACATAAATAGATACGAGGAGAAAGACGTGTAGCTAGGATGTGGGAAAAAACTTGACTTATATGTATTATATATATATTTTAGAGGAAGAACAAACTTTTTTAAAAGTAAATTTTATTTTTGATTTCTATGAAACACCGAGAACAAAGCCGTTGAAATATTCTACCATGAACACTCAAGGGAACACCGTTGTCGCCCTAACTTATCGCAAAATTCCATTCTTCCTCCACGAAGACAGGGGAAGAAAGGGAAGTAGATATTTTTCTTCTGCCAACTCTTTTCCGACCCCCTCCTACGGTCCAGGACTCTTTTTCCCCCAAAAAGCCACACAGGGATTAATAAGATACGAGGAAGGTGGAGGCGGGGGTTGATGAGCGGGGGAGGGGAGGAGGGCGGAGTGGAAGGCGGAAAGCGATAAAACATTGAAAGCACATTTAAGATAAGGCCAACGTTAAACTGTGACTCGACCGTCTCTCCGTCTCTTTCTTCTCGTCGAGGATTGCTCTCCTCACCTCGCCAAAGAGAATATAACGGAAGGCTTTATACGAGTATGTGTGCGTGTTTGTGTGTGCCAGAGAGACTCTCATTAAGCTTGACGTCATAGGAATCTCGGCAGTGAGCAGAGAGAGAGAGAGAGAGAGAGGGCGTGCGAGTTTTCAAAACTTTTACCTTTTCGCTGAGGAACGTAAAAATCTTACTGAATCCTTCCGAACATAATGACGTTCATAGAGTGCAGGAAAGAATACGTACATACGTCACAGAGCAAGGAAAGAAAATCCATCGCCGCTTGGTCATTATGGGGTTTAAACCATTACCCGCCAACCCCAACGAAGAAGTACACATCCGTCAACCTTTTGTGGTGAGAAATTTGTTGGCTTTCATTCCCAAAAAAAGGGGAAGGGTTTGCTATGGAGGTATGTTTCCTTTGTCTTATTGCACTCCCTGGTTACTACATGGTAATGTTTAGATCTTACTATTTTCCACATATAGCAATACTACGCAGAATCACTCATATATGTACCAACATGTATAAATAAATAAGTACATATTTTTGTTATACAAGTAAGCCTATCCTTTGCGAAGAAGCGAAAGGAATTAAATTTCAGAATAACTAAATATACACCTCTCAGTGTGTGCCAAAATTAAATTTCTATCCAAATGGAAAATATCGCACAGCTACTTAAAATGAAAACTTTCATTCACAGATTATTTCATTATTATTGCGCCTTAATAACATAACCTACAATGTCATATGGATTTACAATCAAAATCCCTATCTTAATTCTTCGGCAGCGTCTTCTAAAGCAGAGTTAGTCAATAATTCGCTGTGCACACATAAAAAATACTTGCGAGTCGGAACGTGGGTCGAATAGTTCAAAAGGGTGCCATATAGTCAATATGGCACCCTTTTGAATCATTAGAATTATGATAAGATTAACGGTTGCAGGCTGAACATAGTGGAAGGAATCCATAATAAATAAAATATATGCACTTTTCCACAAAAATATAAGCTAAATATAAATGCTAAGCCATCATCAGGTCTTGTACCTGATGATGGCTTAGCAAGCCGAAAGTGCGTAGTACGCATTAAATATTTTTGTGGAAAAGCGCATATCTTTTATTTATTATTAGAATTATGGTTAGACGTCAAATGTGTGTTGTAAATTACGAGAGAAGTAAGGTTTATCTCAATTTCGACGTCGTTTTTTTAAGTCTTTCACGCGGTTTACGTAATAAAAGACTGAAAGATGCCATTATGCCATTTCTTTTACAGCCATTAATGTCGTCGTTTGTAGAATAGGCCGAATGAGGGAAGCGAATTTCGAAATCATAAATCCGTCCACAACAGGTATAAAACAACTGGCTGGGGGGACACGACCTAACATTGTTTCCTCACTCTTATCAGGAATGAAGAGGACACTTCCGCCCCGCTCTAAGCGGATTCGAAATTATTTCCCCATCCTTTCCTGCTGCCGACCTAGAGGACGACTTTTTGTCTTAAGGCCGATACTTTCGGGAAAAGCGCATTACTAAATTCCCCCTCCGACCCACTCAATCTTCCCAGTGATGTTCCACGTTCAGAATAGCAGCATTCATTCAGTTTCAGCGGGGCTCGTCCGCGGGTGGAAAGAGGCGGGCATTAATTACTTTTATATTTTCGTCGAGTCGAGCACACATGACCCGTTATAAAAATTCATTTATTTTCGGAAATGTCCCCCCCCCCCCCGTGTTACACGTATTGACGTGGCAAATTAAGGAAACAACGTAGACCGCAATAATCTTCTTTAAGCGTCCTTGAGGGCATCAAGGCAACCCCGAATATATTGTCGCCGGTAACTCTTTGGTTTTTTTCATTTCGCGGAGAGGCGGCTCGACTCTGAATGAAAATTAAAATGAAATATGCTAACAATCGCTCCGTCCGCATCTCCTGGTTTACTTTTAATTTGCAATGCAATTACTCGGCGGGAACGCAAATATTCATTTATTCGACTTTTTTTCACGGAACGGGGCCGCGGGAGAGCTCAGAACTGCCTCAAATATGTGCTCGAGAGAGCAGCCTCAAGGGGAAGGAATTTTAAATGTCATGCGGGGAGAATCTTTTAATCTTGCGATTGTGTCCTTGAGAGAATAATAAAATTTAAGACTCCGTTAACTAGTGGCTGTCACAAAAGGAGGCAATTATTTAAATTAGTGATTTGATAAAGGATCAGGTACAAGACCCTTGAAATGGCGAAGGAAGGAACGAGATCAAACGGCTGATAATGAAAAAAAAAAACTTGCTTTCAAGAAGCTGTTGCATACATGCATTGGAAATTTTGTGACATGTATTTCAGCGACATTTTCTGAAAGAAAGCCGAAATGAAAACAAAGGATGTCTTGAAAGATCATTCAGAAACCTTCTCCGAATGATGTAAAAGAAATGATGTTCTTATGTATGAAAGAATAGTTATCATAGCTTCTACTCAAAAATGGTAAAAACTTGACAGAAGGTAGTGACAGTTATTACAACGCAATAATAATATTTTGAATAATAATTGACATTTATATAAATTACTGAAACGCGGTGGATCACGTCAGAGTATTTGTTGATGACAAAACTGAACTATTAGCAAACCGTTTCCCTCGTCTAAAGCAGCGGGAAACATTACACTATATCTATGCTAAAACTTAAACGTACAAATTAAGTACAATATAATAATATAATTCATATTTATTCTACACAAGCACCCAAAATTATATTACATAACGTTTGAAAAAAAGGAATCCATATATATTTTTTTCAACTGAACAGATATTTCTTTTGTATTTGGTAGTCCGAGTTATGTGGATACTTACTCCGTTTTTCCATCAGTACTTGAATATGAATAGGTGTAGTGATAGGGAATTCGTTAAAAAAATATAAGTCATTTAAAAGTCTACGTCTTAAAATATTCCACAAAAATTACGAATCATTCAATTCGTTAACGCGAAATATAGTGTCCCGCTCATAGCGAATAATTTTTAATGGAAATAAAAATTGACGAGTGATTGTGTAAAATAATTTCATTTTGGAGTGGATGGCAACTCATGTGCACACGATGAGAAAAGAACAAATAAACCCTGGTCCCAGAAAGAGTTGCATGTCCTAAGCCACGGAAGGTACCAATGCATAGAGTATTCTAGAGAGGATGATTTAAACTACTCTTGAACATAGGGAATCGCATGAAGAAAAGTGTAAATGAAATATTCGAGATGAACCAGTGAGGACGATTTCCCAAATAGAAATCCGGAATGTGTGTAACCACGAAGAAACTCGTCCGTTGTATTTATCCAATTAATTATTCTACGCGGGGGTGTACGCGACAAGGAGGAACGATATAAGGTTACCGTAATCCCTTTGTTGATGCCATAGGCATAATAACAGATGAAGCATAGGAATTGGGCGGGGGTGAAGGACCCAACAGGAAGCATCAAGTCTACCGTGGAAGTGTGAAATCGCAAGTAAGTTCAACTGGTGACCTAAGTGTTCACCAAACGTAAGTGCTAATTTGCGGAGTCCGTGAGTCGATTTTTCCTGAATAAGACACGAATTCGTGTGCTGAAACAACTTCTTCATAATAATACTACTATCTATCGAATTTAAACTTCAATTTTTAATTAAGGAGGTGGAGATTAAAAATTTTTATTTACTCATAGGAATCGTCACGTTTTATGCGTTAGGAAATATAAAAGAACAGTTGCACCGACCATCTAAACCGGTGTTCCGCCGGACAGGATAAATTTTAGGTGTTCCTTGAAAAATAATAATGGGCTTCGGGGCAAATAAATGAATGAAATTATGAATAAAATAATAAAAGTTCTCGCAAAAAGAATTCAGTAGGCGCTAACACGATGACAACGACCGCACTCGGCGGGTAAATATTAAATGTCAATAGAGAAAGAATTATATATACAAATTATTATGCATGGGTACCCTACAGCAGAGATGATATTACTAGGGTTCCACACGAACGGAAAAGTGGGGAAACATAGACCTAGAGGAAGTGTGTCGGTTCAACCCCTGAGTGAAAGATAGCTCCATGATAAATTGACAATAAGGGTTTCCAGCGTTTAAAGGATAGTTGCGTGAGAAAAAATTTATTTATTGGATTTCAATAACATTCAGGCCGATTGACGGATAACAGGCGATATTTGGAGATAGATAAACTGTAAGGTTAAGTAATTTTTAGCCGAATGGCAAGTATGACGACATAATACCCGAAAGAAAGAATGATATATAGAGCAAAACTTCAACGAATGGAGAACCGGAGGGCCGCCGAAGGCCGCGAGCATTCTTTCCCTTAATGGGAACCGACAGCTATCATTGCAGTCACTCCAAATTTGTGAAGTTCCAGCTTTGTGTTTATAAGGAGGAGATTGTGGTTAAGATGGGACCACAGTCGTTCCCAGTTCCGCGAGGAAACGAGGCCGCGAAAATGAACGGCAATAATGAAAGGGATAAGTTAGAGGCGAAATTTAAGTTCGGTGAACTCCGAATGCTAGAGCACACGCTCAAGACGGCCCCCTTACATATATCCTCATTCAACCTCAAGGACCCGCTTCCTTTTCCACTCTCCCCGGGAAGGACGCGGGAAATAATAACAAATGCTCTTGCCGGAAATTGAAGGGGAAAGACAAGAGCAGGGGAGACGATGAAAAGCCCTGGGACGTGAACGGTCAAATGAGCTCCGCCAATGAAAAAATACACAGGATGCTTCCACCATTAACCACGTTGGTTGTAAATACTTTATACCCTGCTGCTTCTTTTCTTTTGCCACCGAACGCCAACACCGACTCCTGCAGTACCGTCATCCCTATTTCTTTCACGAAAATTCATTACCCCACCTCAGGCGCTTCCTTACCTTTCTCTCGGAGAGCACTTGATTCGGGCACTTGGTGGATCGCATTGGGGAGTCCATGCGGCTCACGAACGTGGAACGTCCACTTTATGCAAAAAGTGTTTTTTATACGTAACCTTAGACACGGTAAAGTTAACAGTGAGACGTGGTGGAAGGAATTCATAATGATAAATGAAGGAGCACTTTCCCACAAAAAATATACTCCAATGCGTACCACGCGCGTTTCGACATCTTGTACCTGAAGATGGCTAGTAGCCGAAACGCGAGTTGTACGCATTGAAGTGTATTTTTTGTAGAAAATTGTTCCTTCATTTATCGCTTAGACATGGTACTAACATTATCTACGATTATGACTACGAAATTACGGGAAAACTTCGACACGTAAATTTACAAAATGTAGGAAAAAATCTAGTAAAAAATTTGAACCACATGAAAACTGTAATAGATGTAATGTTTGTTTGCTTGTATTTTGCTTTATATTTTTGCACATATTTTTAATGTGTAACAAAAAAGTAATTTTCGTCATCTTTTGCCCTTAGGAGATTTATCCCAGGGCATTCAAATAAATGTTCATTCATGCAATCACACGTAGGACAACCTTCCCGAATCCCTGCTTGATACATGATACGTTAACGAAGAATGAACGAAAACTATTACATTTGAGACTTTCTGTGACAATGAATAGCGTAAATACCGCACACAGATATTACCAATGCTAGGAGGACACATAAAATTATCAATCAGATAATGACGACTATTTTAATGACTGAATACTAAGTTCAATGAATGAATCGACAAAATTAATACCCCATAGAGTGTAATTCACCGCTTTTCAGGATGGAAAAATTTTTAAGAAGTCCTGAATTAGAATTTGTCTGGAGGTAACCTAAGTACTCGGAAATATGACGCAGTTAAGAAATCAGCATACACATTTGAAACTTTTCTTGGGTCGTTAATCTACGAAAAATCACAATAAATCATTTTATTCCAAATTATATTAAATCTGAATAATAAGAATGTAATTATTAATTGCATTTTTACTCCCTTTTGTTACTTTTACTTACAGCATTTTGACAAAGAATATAATTATTAATTGCGTTTTTACTTTCTTTTATTACTTTTACTTACGGAATTTTGAGAAAGAATGTATAATTATTAATTGCGTTTTTACGTTTTTCTTTTGCTACTTTTAATTGCGGCCTTCTGAAAGCGAGATGTGGGAAATTTAGACGAATTAGCATTCAGTGAAGGGTCTATTTTTTTGTCAAAGCGTTTCCAGTGTTTTAACTTTATTATAGTCTCAGAAGTTGGATAATTTATCCATCTTCGCACATGTATAAATGGAGTTAATAAATCAAGGAAATAATCAATACTTAGGTTAATAATAAGCTTCACGACTATAATTTACCTCTATTTGTAACGTACGCCCTTGTTTTACTATTGATCTACATGTTTACATGGCTCGTATCTAAATCGAAACTTAGAAAATATAATTCTTTATATCACATGATATTCTTAGATCGATATGACATAATAAAAACCATAATTTAATGATTTTGAGAACGATAAATAACTCCAAATTCGATGAAACACGTTGATGGGTGTACGTAGCACGGTTTCAGCACGTTTTCCCACACTAAACCGTCCCCTGACCACCTTTCTCGCCCAGGGCAGCACGTAACACACGCACACACACTCAAAGCCACTCGAACGGGGTGAGGTGGAATGCATGGAAGGTAGAGGAGGACTCCCAAGGGGGAAGGTGTGGGGGGGGAGGGGGCGAAAGAGAGAGAGAGGGTTAGGGGCGGGGGTTGATCGAGAGCGTGTGAGGGAAGGAATAAGGGTTGGCGAGGCCACGAAGAAGGATGGATGGGTTAAAGGAGGAAGGAAGAACCAGAGTGAATAAAAGGAGGGAACCCATTTTAGACGGAGAGAAATTCTTATCCAGCGAGGCCTTTATACATAAAATAAGGAAAGCCCTTTTCTTTCACAAGGGAGACGCAGCACCCTCTCCTTCGGATGCTGATGGCATTGTGGGATACTATCCCCTCCCTCCTACCCCCCGCAAAAGGAGAAATCTAGTGGGAATGTTGAGCAAGGAGAGGTCGAAGACGCAACACGTTACGGGAGAATACATGTATTTTAACAGTGGACATAGATATTACATACACCTTTATGTAAACATCTACGCGACCTAAGACCATTTGTCACCCAAGGTATCTACGAGGCAAGGGACAGGATAATTCTTAAGGCTTGAGGGCGCACGTAGCTACGGCAGGATGAGGAATTCACCTAGTTCCTATTTTTCTTTAGGATCAAAGTTGGTTGAGAATGTGGAAGGACCCATAGTCAGTGAAAGTGATTTGAAAGAATTCAAATACCCGAAATAACGTGGAGAAGGTGACCATCGATAGGGAGAACGTGGAAAAAAAGGCTTGAGGCCAAAGGAGTTGTCAGTGTTGGAAATGAAAGAATATTTCTTTTTTTGTGATTGAACGTTACTTTATTTTTAGGATTTTTTAAACGACCCGGGATTTGACATTAAATGACATCAACAGGTCAGTCAGATCGTCATTAAATTCATATCAGATCAGTCGTCAGATCGTCATTAAATTTCGAATCCCGTGTCGTTTTAATTTTTTCAAAAATAAATGACTAAAGGAACCACAATGTTATTCTTTCATTGTCAATATGGATCGATTTCCCAAAGTTACGTCTGAAACCACCAATTACATATAGAGATCAGGGAAAAAATTCAAGTAACAGGGATTTCATGAATTTGGTATGCTTGGTAACTTGGTGGTTCGCCATAGAGACTAGACTTCGCACGGAATCGATATCAAGTGACCATGAAAAATACTTTAATATCTTATCAACAGTAAAAATTGGCGATCATTCTGCGATTAAGCGTTACTCTAGCATCTACAATCTCAATAACCCCGTCAAAGCCATTTCCACGATTGAATTTATTATAAATTCAGTTTATTAATCATGGCAAAAATGAATAAGATATTTAATAGGAAACGGGAAAGTTGAAACAGAGCCACTACACAAAGATTTTGCCATTTATGTCTGCGAGATTATATTTATGTGAGATGTTTAAAAAATGTTCAGAATGATATACTGCGAAATGGATAAGAGACACCATATGTATTTTAATACAATTATGCAATTCGAATGAAATAGGATTTGAAAATTGGCACCAAGCTTCGAGGATCCAAATCCAGGCCGTGCTAATCTCAGAAAATCTCAGTAATTACTAATGGAAATGAAAAGGGGTTTTCGTGCTACGCTTAACTACGGCTAAGTACATTCTCTATGGTATGTGCCACAGAAACATAAAAAAACGTCAGCTACTACGCTCATCCAAAGATAAACTTAAGTGTTGTTTCATATGTTAGGGTAGAGCGTTCACCTCTTAACATGAAATCCGCACAAACCTTGGGCCAATTCCTTTCCCTAAACCCCTTATGGTTTACCAGGAAGATCAGGTACCCTGTTAATCATTCCGCCTTGGTTCATTTAGTCCTTGGCTTCCAAAGGTTAGGGAAAACTATCGCATTTGAACTTGCGTCCTCCATTCAGCAGTGGAAATATCTTCCTGATGGGTTTTCACTTCCACCAGCGTTAACGATACGAGCAAATATTATTTTTACTGTTCTGAAGATGGTGAAAATTCTTTTATTTTTCCCGATGCATTACAAAAATCGGAATGGCCCATAAAAGTATAATCTTTGGCGAATGATTTACCTGATGAACCTGCTGCAATCAGGGTCGTGGCAACCGCGACTTAAAAACGCTCAATGTTTGATGAATATGAAGTGAAAAAAAAATGCGCAGGAAATATTCCTCTTCGAGAGATAATCTTCCTCATTTTCCCTAATTACAGAAGATAGAGCTTTATTTACATCCAAACTTTTCAAATAATTAAATTTATATTAGCTTGTTTATTACATGTGATTTTTAGTTGAAGCGCTGCACTGACCGTAAATGAAAATCTAGAACCTTTTTTATGACGATTAAATAAATTTCACCACTGCATTGCTCTCTCCGTAAGAGATACTGAAACCACAATTCAAACGATAATTTCGACTGAAAAATCACATACCTCGTTAACTACCGGAAAAGTTAGTGAAATAGGAGAAGATAAGTCACGATGCAATTTTAACCTCATCCTTTGGGTCCGTATTTCTTCTCGAGTCTGAATTAAATATGCACAACACATGACGGTGCAGTTCAAATATCCAAGTCATTCTGAAACAGATTTTTTCCTATCGTGTGTTCTTGTCGAGTGCCAGAGATACGACAAGTTGTACAAATGTGTGAGTCTCACCTAGGCGTGTTTTTGCTTTCGCTTCACCTGCCATCCAAGGAACTGCCTGCATAAAATTCGCTTAGAAGGAGGGTTTAAAGAAAGAGCTTCAGCCACTTGAGCTCCGGCGGGAGATACTTAAGCGACAAAGTACTTTATCGTTCCATTTGAGAGGAAAAATATGCAGAAAAGGGGTTAAGTCGAGTTTTTTCGAGACCCCCTAAAGTTTGTTTCCGGAAGGGGGGGGGTGGATCTTAACTCAAAAAAGAAAATTTTTCCGCTGTTGCACCCACAATGCGCAATCTCTTCCCCGATTAATCACACCGGGGTGGAGCAAAGCAGGACGAAGGGTGGAAAAGCAATCGTGAATGTTCATTTCGGGGCAGAGAGGAAAAAAAATGCTCCAGACGGGAATGGTAATTCGCTCCTCCGCTCTCGTAAAGAAAATGTTTAGGGAGAGATTCCAGAGAGCGTCGCCTGCGAAAAAACACGCTGTCCATAATATACCCATAATCTTCGGTAAAACAGTTAAATGGAACAGGCAAGTAGCGCATAAAAAAGAGCAAATTTTGGAAAGTGGAGCGGAATATATAATGACTATACCATCGGGGTCTTATCTTTCGAGGTGACACGGTGGGGCTTGACCTGAACCCCGTTCCTCCTTACATTAGAAAAAGCCTGGGGTTTGTCTTGCATGGGAAAATTATAACTAAAGAGAGACGCCAGAATTCGAAGGCTGCACAACATATCCAAGCACAAACTAGGGTACGCGTAATTCTTGATGCACAGACGGCAGTTGGACATAAATATGTAGTATCCTGATTCTTTCAAGTGCGTTGCTTATTTACGATCAAAGAAACTAAGATAATTTTTTCAAAAGGGTTTTTACTCTAAGTGCTTGCTTTATCTCATCCTTTCTCGACTAGGATCCGGCGTAGAAAGCCTCCTGTTCACGTGAAGTATACCTCGTACATGACCTCATATGCTGGGGTGTGTGCTTCACAGAGTACGTAAGTGGCACGAGGTACTTAATTCACCACGGTTCCCTGCGCTGTATCTCATTCTCTCAGTAGAATATATTACCCCAAACTATACACCGTCGTGAAACTCATGAGCGCTATGAAACCATTTCACCTGTGGAGCGCTTACGCTTAGTTTGATAAAGGGCAGTGTAACATATAGAACATAGGTAAGCAGTGGACGGCCTTTGAAAGCTTACGCTTCGCTGAAAGGCTACCGAAACATTCCGGGGTAACATAAACACCTGCGAACCGCTACTTAACTTGGCCTCGGTTCTCCGTGTTTCCCAACTCCCTCTACACCAACTGCAACATTCTTTCCTTTTTCTCCACCCCTCCTACTCAATTAAGAGTTTTCCACGCTTTTGTTTCGCTTACAACGTCTCCCACAGAGTGCCATCTTAGTAGCATTTTTGTTTATAGGGCGCTTCGACGGCTATGGTCATTTCGCACCTCTTCAACTCATTGAAAAAACCCATCTGGACA
>WURS02027470.1:0-11725 GCA_011762765.2 Rhinocypha anisoptera | reverse complement strand
GGAATGGAAGGGTAGAGGGGAAGTTTAGGCTCATTAGAGCCTACAAAAATATGTTTCAACTAGTGAAACCGAAAATCATCTATAAATATTTTTTATTTTTCGATGACTTGAGGGAAGTATACATTGAAAATATATTTTCATCCTTGAAACACCAATTTAATTCTTTTAGAGTAGGCTATCTTTGAGATAATTTAGTTAATTTTGTTTAATTTGGTTTCGTTATATGTTAGGATGTCCAAGACAGACTTAAAAATTGAGAAATCCCAACACCATAATCTTCAATATTGAAAATCTATAATAATAAAAAGTAAAAAAAGGGTAACAGAGCCATCTTTTGATAAAAGATGAGTTTGGTACAATGGATTGAAGGCTTCAGACTCTTACTCTACTTACTCTATGACCTTCAAATGTAGTGAGTTATGTCTCCTGAAAGTCTAAAGGTTAGGTTTTCCAATTCCTACCTGGAAAAAAATATTTCTCTGAAATTAGTAATTAATAAGATAACCTTAGCAATTGAATGGACAAAGAATTTGGGGTCTAAATCAATAAAAAATAATCGTACTGTCTCAATTATTGAATAGAAATTCAATTTTTATAGCCAACGTTTTTCTTTTGGCTTCATTTAAGGTTTATTTTTTCACTTAAATATACCCTGAAATGAATGAATACTAAAGAATTGGTTAAGAAAACCAATTTATTTTTATTGGTAAATGTTATTATATGGAATATTATTATTTTTCACTCGCTGTATCACAATAATTTACTTCTTTATCTCCGTTTTCTATTTATTTTTCTCTCGATTTTTGTCTGTTCATCTGGATAATGTATAGATTTTTAAATTGACGCGTGTAGATTTTCACTGTTAAATCATGTGATTTTATTGTAAATATTTTTTAAATTTTCCTTATCCTTTGAAAGGTTGAAGTTCATCGATGAAAGCTAAAATCAAACATTGTAGCAATAGTTTTGTAAAATGTAATAAAATGAACATTTTAAGATCGGATCACTAACAAGAACTCCTTATTGTTTTATAATTGAATTGAAAAAGCTAAGATGTCTGATTTGATGATAGGTTTATTTTTAAACCTTTTTACAGTCATTAAATATTTTTCTATGCAAGTTTAAGATTAATTGTGTTATAAAATTTAGATGAATAGATGAATGAACTTCAATTGTCTTCTGAATAACTTACGTATATAGAGAGCAGTTTATTATAATAATTAATATTACTTCAACTTTTGGGTTTAAAAAACTAGTACTTCTTTGAGTTACAAAGCCAGAGAGAGAATTTTCTACCCTATAAATAAGAAAAAGAAATAATTGTTAAGAGAAAATTCCCATGCATAGAAAATTGAATATATATTTATACGTTTATCAATTCCTAGTAATAATGACATAGAATGTATGTACCGTTAGCTAAACCTTTCTGGAGTCTTATTTTGTGCTTACACAATATGTAATTCTCAAGGCTTTACAGCTAAAAACCCTTTAATTAAATATTTATTATATATGTGTGTATGTATATATATATATTTACATACACATACACATGTATATACTAAAACCAATTAATGTATGTAAATTAACCAATGTAATTTATTGCTACTGATCTATGGAAGCTCCTTTGAACTCTTACTAACATAACAAAGATGATGTAAAAATATAAATTATTTAAAATTACTTCTAATGCAAAATTATTAGTTACATTTTTAATTGAAAACAAAATAAATCTTGTTGTATTGGATTTATTTTCACAGACCAAAATGGTTACACACGACCGTCTCCGAAGGAATAATATTCTTCTTCTAGTGAAATATCGTTGGGAACACAAACTTAAATGTATTGAAGGAGTGCGGAGGGGATGGGTGAGGGTAGGTAGTGGGTAGGGGGGCATAGTTGATTAATTGGAAAGACCTTGGTTATGAAGGGCTAAACGAGGAAGGAAAAACGGGGGAGAAGGATGTCGTTGAGGCGGAGGGTGGGTTGGTTGTCCGGTAGTGTGAACGGTAGCAGTGGAGAGCGGCAATGAATAAAATGTTCGTCGACCACTGTGTGGTCGGGGTCTAGGTTGTGTCCGAGCAATCTGTTCTATGGTGTATAATGTTTGGCCTCTCTTCTCAAAATGAAGGATTTCGGGGGTGAATGTGTCGGGGTGGTTGCCGGTGAGGAGATGTTTTGCGAAAAGGGATGTGCGGGAGCCGGAGAGGAATGCCTTTTTGTGTTAATTCCTTTTAATTTTGAAATTACGTTCTGTTTGTCCCACGTATACGGCGTGGCAATTTAGGCATTTGAGTCGGTAGACAGATTATTTGGAAAGATTGTCGGGTTGGTCAATACTGTGGCTGAAGAATATTTTGAGTGTTGTCATGTTGTAAAATGTTGGTCTGATGCGGTTCTTGGGTATAATATTTGATATTATGTAGCTTAAGGGACCAATGAATCAGAGTCTGTGCCAAATGGGCTGTGGATCTTCAGAATGGGCAGAGGAAAAGTAAAGTTTCTGAACTAATTTTTTCCCCACACTTTTTGGCTATAAGTCGGGTGATGTAATCATTCTTGACAAAGAGCTATTTGATTATTTTTCATTCTTTTGTAAACATTTTGTGATATAGAGGAATATTGAGGTGTATATGTTGGATGGAGTGGAAGCCTGCACATATGTAAGAGTGGTGGTAGCTGGAGGAGGTGGGTATTAGGTTGTCGGTATATGAAGTTTTCCGGTAAATTGAATAGTGGAATTTGTTGTCTGAAATATTGATGGTGAGGGTAGGAAATTTAAGGAGTGGTTGACATCGAGTTCTTTGTTGAAGTGAGGAGATAGGTGTAAGGAATTGACCAGGTTTGGGAAATCGTCAAGGTATCTAGAGGTGCACTTTAATATGCAGAAAAATGCAATCATCATGTCTAAATCAGCACACAACATTTCAAATTAAGTTATAACTTTCTTCCTTCCAAATTAAGTTCTTTTCAAAGTGGTCTATGAAGACTTATGAAAGTAAGGGTGAAAGTGGAGAGGCAATCGTTAGACCTTCCCGAAGTACATAGAAATCACTGTTGAAGAAAAAAGGCTTTTGTTCGGTTTGTTACATTGATGAAGTATAAACACACATGTATAAAAACAATGTATAACTCAGTACTTGTTCTTCCATGGAATGCACTGCTTCTTTCACTGGATTATTCTTGAAGAGATTAGTGATATCGAACGAAACTCTCTTCGAGTTTTGAGTTAGGGTGCAGTATTCATGCTTAGTGGGATCTTTTAAATTTTTGATTGTGTACTAGGGGGAGAAAATGTTCACTTTTTGTGAAAATGGAGTTTAAATTTTCGGCCAGTTTAAGGGTTGGAGATGAGACACTAAAATCCATGGGTCTAATTGGAAAATTGGATTTGTGTATTTTTGGTCAGCCGTACAGTTTTGGTGTGAGCGGATTCATATTATTAATCAGTGTGTACCTTTCTCTTCTTTCCAAGCCGTGGGGTTTGGAGTTGGCTTTCTTGACAGTTGATTGGTGGGATGACGTGTGGGTCGTGGCGTAGTTTGGAAATATTTTTGGCGGAGGTTAGCATTTTTGTGTGCATGCGGACTTTTCCAAAATTGCGGTTTTGTCAGCCTTGGTGAGGATTAAGTATTCTTGGGTGGTACTTTTTTTTTGATGTCTCATATCACATGCAGGTTGGAGAACGCACTTTGTTGGGATCTGAAACGTAGAGATTCCATTCCAGGATCTAGAAGGATCGATGTTTCAGGCGTGATGTGGTGGAATTTTAACATGTTGAGAAAATTAGTGCAATTTTTCACAAAAATATAGGTTTATTTCTACCAGGTTTCGATGTTACTACATCATCATCAGGAAAATAAATGTTGAATTACACTCGTATATGAAATAAACCTATATTTTTGTGGGAAAATCGCACTAATTTACTCAACAGACCCCATATTTTTAAGTGTTGAAAACGCCTCTTCCCCTTAGCGGCATCCTTAAGAAGCCTGTACGCTGTGCAGGTGCCTGCGTTTCGCATTCACAGTTAAGAGGGGTCCACTTCTATTTTTAAGCTCAACCACGCCTTTCTATCCACACTCCCAGACCTGCGAAGACATTACATGACCTTAGAACTTGGACTGTCCTCGCGTGTCGAATCCCGATGGAATCTTCCTTGTTTGGCACGACCCCTCGCAAAGAGCCCCGCCGCGTTCAACCGGTTGTCACATTTTTCCAACTAATGGGCTCCTGTAAAAACGGATGATGACTCCTTTGCACTTTATTTTCGATTAGTCCCGTACTTGAGACGTGTTTATCTTGAATCTCACCACCTCCACCCATAAGCGTCACCTAAAAATGCACTCTCCCGTCGAAGTGTGAGACGTGCGTAATCTTTTTGGGTTGCCGAAGGTTTTCTTCTTTTTTTTTAAAGAGAGACGGAAAACCGTGCCTCTCCCGAGCGAAACCCGTCCGCTGAAGAGTATTTTTTCGCGAAACTCTTAAAACGTTTCGCAATGCTTATTAGTGATTCGGCCTTTCTGTGCCTTACTCAAGTGATGATAGTGTTAGAATTATGATGACCTCTCAGTACGTAGACCAACAGAACTGTAGCTGCCTCGTATCCTCACAAATTAAATGGAATAAGGTGTGAGTGAGGTGAGGATATCTAACCCTGTCTGCACGACCGTCACCTTAACATTGGGGGGGATCGTTGATCCGTAGGTGAACATAATGCATGCCTTGATCGCCTAATGATACACTTAATATCAATGCATCTGGAGAGAGAGAGAGAGAGGTGGCGTATCTGAGGAATCTCCGTCGAACATAGGTTATGGGCGTGAATTCGTTTTTTTCCAGTTATTCACTCCCCCTCTTCGTTTCCCTCTCTCTCTCCAGCAATATCCTCCTCCGCAGGAAGGAGGAGGCAACAGAACCGTTATTTCGGAACAGCGAGGCGTTTCCCGCCTCTTGTTATAACATTCCTCCTAATTGCGTGTAGGTCGAGTGGATGCGCCGCGGATGGAGCGACTAATTTAGTGAGTCTTCCAGGCCCAGTCGCCTACCTTGTGGTACCTACGCCATACGATAGAAAAAAAAGGTTTGCCTCTTCCCCCCCTCCCCCCACCCGCGGCGCCGCGCCGGCGAGGGACCACGACGCGCCTCGGTTCGTAATTTTTCCCGCAAATAGAGTGAATTTTTTAACGGAGGCGCTCACACGGAGCGATGGTCCGTTTTCTTTTTGAAAACTCCCCTCTTGGGCGGTCCAGGCATTCTCTTCCCTCCCTTATCGGTGTACGGAGAAGAGAGACCACGAAAGCGAAAATTTCAAAAAGAATGTGCTTCGATATTTATCGCTTATATATATATATATGATAAAAATACGCCAATATATATATATATACACACACATATACAGTGAGAAGAGAAAGAATGAGATCTCTTTATTCCGGCGCGGATAATGCATTTTCCCCGGGAACCAGCACGCCTTTCCCCCTCGCCCCTTCTGTTCCCAATATCCCCGCCTCATCCTACCTCTTTACGTGCTGTTCGGCGAGGAGGCGCCCGGAATAATAAAGAGCAGGTCCCGAGACAGGTAACAGCCAATGTCAACGGATGCAGCCCGCGCCATCCGTAGCTTCCTCCTCGTCTCCACGAAACCCTCACGAAATAATACGGCGTCGATTTTATCTCGACCCTCTCCCCCTTTCATACTCCTCATTTCACTGTGTTCCACCTCTTTCTCTTCCAATCTCCCTCCTGCCCTCTCCCCCGTGAAGCCCGTGCGCCGACACGTCACTCTCTTAACGACTTCGATTTTAACTCTTCCTCTCGAGATCTTGAATTTTCATTTCTTCGCTTCGTCACGAGTCCCTCCTAGGACTCCAAGCTCCCATGACTTGACTCGATATTACGCCCCAAAGGTGCGGTTTTATTGTACTAATTTCGATAAACTGTCATTTCTGGATTTTCCAACGAGTATTCAAATTTTTTTCCCGCAAGTGTCTTTTTATTTCTCTCCTCTTCAACGCCTTTATCCCTCCCTTAAGGCTTTCTTTGTCTTAAATAACTATGTTTTTTGAAATTATGAAGTGATTCTCCCGTTACAGTACTGCTGTCTTATTTTTTAACGCCATATAATAAATATTTCTGTATCCTCGGAATCATCCAAAAGCTGCTGTAAATTTTTTGTGACTCTTATTAAAACATCCATTGACGATGAAATTTCCTGATTCAGAGGAATATTAATTTAAATGGTTAGAAATTTGATTGTTTAAAGAAAAGTTTTTCTATTAATTTCGTTTTTTTACATTTTTCTAATTCATATCCATCACATGTTTATGTCCATTATCTATATCCAAGTTAAAACCTACCATAACGACATTTGGTCTAGAGTGTTTTATTTCTTTATCAGCTATAAAATATGACGAGAGAGCGGGAAGTGTTATTACTACTCAAGTATTATTCAATACTACTCTAAACTATTAAGCCAAGGGAAACTGTTGATGAATAGCTTAACACTTTCTGAATTTATTGTGCATTTCTGTCCTTGCTTCATCACTCAGTAACATTTATTTCCTTTACTTTCATCATCAAATTTATTCGCGATTAATGATGTGAAATATCTGCTAAATTATTAATATAAATTATGTTGAAGGGAGTTGGATATTCTCTAAAAATTGGCAAATATTTGGTATTATCATATTAAAAAAAGATCAAAACTTTGGTAAAAATTTGCGACCAAATTGAGAAAATTGTTTTAGAAAGTTGTGAAAAACCTTTTGAGACGTATTTTGAAAATTTACAATAATACATCATTAAGGTGATCAATTCGGTGTCCATTATAGACATTTAGTTGAGTTTTCGAAAGAGCTTCGTAACTTACGCAATTCTTAAAAACTAAACCTCTCTTAATATCAAACTATACCGAAAAGTTTTAAAGGGCATATTTCACCAGTATCCGATTTATGCTTTCGATGAGTTCAGTTAATTCAGTGACTGGACCAGGAAAAATAACTTTTCGATGGTAATAGGAGTAATAATACAAGATATAACGTATATAAATCCGAAAATTTTAAAATATTGAATGAATTCGTATATTCTTGATTGAACTTAAATTTTTTCTCTCTAAGACGAAAAATACTTTTCTCGCCATTTGTATAAATTAAATTCGCTTTCATAGATGGACTATCAGTTGATTAATGATGTCAGTTCTTTGACATAAATACATGAAGGTAGTTGTCCTTCTCAAAAGTACAGGTATCGTCTTTTCTTACATCGCGGGATTGCCAGATCGGATGTATAATTGTTGCACGATTACAGCACATATTCTTTTAATGTCTCATGTTCCTTGACTACGTACGCGTCATACCATTTTGACTTTTCCCCCTATTCTTCCCGCTCCAGCTATCTTGATACACCCCGCATTCTTCGGATATTCCCTTTCCCGCGCCAGCATTCTTTTTCACCGAAATAGACCGTCTTTTGTCTCGAAATGCCTTTCGCGCCATTGTAGTCTCTTTTTTAAAAAGCGGGAGAAGTTCGGGACCAGAGAGGAGACTATTCTCTTATTGTGTCTATTCGTCGGTCCCATTGACGTCTTCATCTTAGAGGAACGTCAGTCATTTTCCGCTTCGAAATCGTCGTCATGTCCCCGCTTCAACTATTTCCGCGTCATCTCTGATTCCTCCCACTCCATTATTATGGTGTCCTGGAATTTTTTCTTGCTATTTCATTCTTTACCCTTAGAGAGCATTCGAATCGCACGGGAATCTCATGAACGATTACTCTCCGAGATCTATAATTGCGATCATCAGAGATAATTAGCATCGTTACCACGGATGAAACACGGACCCTGGAGGCACAACGGAGTGTATATTTTTTTTAATATTCCCGGAGAGCTTGTTCCGTAAATTGGTTCTTGATGGCTTCGGTGCCCTTTAGTATTCCATTTGGATCGTTATAATTTCAGAGACGAATTCAGTTTTAGTTACTTCAAGACTTTTCGAAGACTATCAAGGAGAGGAATCTCTCATGATACGAATGAAACGTAATGACTTTTCTATCTCACATTAAGAACTCAGCCATTGGAATGAAATTTCAATTTCTGGTTTTATTCCGATTACCATTTACCGCTTACACGTAATGAAATAAATTGTCTAAAGGAACTACTTATTATTCAGGAGCACCGGTAATATGATTAACATATCATTATGTCTTCATCATTATGCCATTTAAATTAAACCGCGAGTATGAATCCGCAAATCGTCGTTGACCCTTAGAGACTATCAGCAAATTTTATTTAAAAAGGCCTTAAAATTTAAGGTGATTGCTAAGATATTTCCTTCTTTTTTCTGCAGCCTGACGTTGATATGTAAGAATCTCGTTATGACCGATGAAATGTTAAAACTCCTCGTTAGAAATTAATAAGGCCTATAATATTTGTTATGATTTTTGACTTAAAACCCTAAAAAATCAATTTTTTGGGCTTGTTTTGAACAGGGTAATCTCTATACATTTCAAGACTCATTGTGACCTTAATGTTCTTATGAATCCTTACATTTGATTTTACCTTTTCATTTGAATTATCGAGGTAATGAGTGGGAAGTTACGAGTACCAATGCTTATTATTCACATTTATTGATTGAAGAAAAAAATTCTATCATTTTTAATTTAAAAGTTCCAAAAGTTAAAATAAATTTTTCTATAAGATGTGGTAAATTAGTAACTCAAATATTACAAGGAGGGAAATTTAATAAACGGGGTAACTACTTGAGTTTGACTTTAAGATAGTAAATTTAATTATTAGTTGAAGTGAATATTTGTGATACAAATTAAAATATCACTTAAAGTGAACTGACAACTACTTATTTGAACGGTACTGAAAACAAATTATTTGATGAAACTGAATGAGAAATCGTTCCTTCGAGGCTGTTCTCGGCAGAATCCTTGGCTGTGTGTTCGACGACTTGCTAAGAATTTACTGGAACCAATATACGATTCGGCCCACTATTCGCTTTCACGGAATTGGAAGAGTTTTTCTTCCATCCAATACCAAATTACGAGTCAGTGCCTCAGAATTTTTACGGTCTCAATTTCTTTTGCTATCTACCCTACCCTCATGGCTACATTTACGTATAATCACCTCTCATTCCTAGTGTCCTCTAAATTGCTAGTTTTTCTCCATTGTTTGGCACAAAAAATCTATCCGTGTTCCCAATTACTTTTACCTTTTTTGTTTTAAAATACTACAAAAATGATGCCCATGACGTCTCTTTTATAATTCTAATTTAGGATCCAGTTTTATTCATAAATTTATGTTTGGTTTTATGAAAATGGTAGGTATGACTTTCATAGCACTCCTGCTGGTTTGGCTCCGTACATACATCTAGTTCTTATAGAAATTATTGCACAGAATTACGAATACTTTCCTCCGCGTACTGACATATTTTTAGTGTCTTCAGAGCCACGGGTCAGTGAGTGAATCTCTTTGTGGATTATCAATCGATGACATGTGATAGAACATACAAATTAAAAATGAAATTAAATTGATTCTCATTAACACATGAGAAATTGCACGATATTAAGTAATATCGATTATAATTGGTAAAGTATATGTAAACTGTAATGTGTACTTATGTTAGTGAATTATTTTTGCTTTTCATAATACAAAATACATACTTCATAGTTTTTGTTATTAGAGTACAAGTTCAATGTGTCTGCAAATTATGAAGGCAATTATTGTAGTAAGCTAAGATGAATATATAATTGGAACTAATTTTTTTCATAGAATGTATTACTAGCGTTATTCGTAAAAAAGTTAAGTGTCCTGTTACTTAGGCAGTTTTTACAAAGTTCTTTTTGTTTGTATAATTTATTTAGCATCTAACTTTTAACCATCTAGTCCTATTAAACTAAACAAATCGAAATTATAAACTGATTATACCATAAACTACGTAAACAGATTACGAAAATCATCGATAAACTCTCACAGGGAATTACATTCTAACTCTTAAATTTCCCTGAATGCTCGATTTTATATTACTTTGCCAATACTGCCTGCAGAAGAAAACTAAATTAGCTACCAAGCAGCGGCTCATTTAGGTGCTAATTGCTACTAATGTCGAATTATTTTACTAGTACAAGTAGGCCAACTTGTTAAATATGTTATCCTGGAAATACGTAACTCGATGAAACTTTCGTGTTGTAAAAAAATACATGATTCAAAATGCATAATTAATTTCTTGTGCTTATTATTATTTTATATACAGCCATATGTGGTCCAGAAATGTGTACTTGAGCTCTAATTTCGTTTGTGTGATAAATCATGGTTTGGTAGGCATATCGGATGAATTCTTCTGCAGGATAGGTGTCGTGGTGTAAAATGTTTTATGTGAGAAATGCTTGGATGAATGAAGGCTAAAAATTACCATTAAGCAAAGGGCTATCAGGCATTCGAAAGACATCTTATTTCTCCCCTCGTCTTGACTTGAAGAGTACACTTAGAATATTCGATACGTAATTATAAAATAATTAAGCTGGTAAGAGTATTTATCATACGAGATAGGGTTGTAATATCAATGTTAGCAAATTTTATTATAAGCATGAGAAAGGTTATAACTGTGTAATAGCAACCGATTCGATAAAATTCTAAACAAAATATCTGAACTCAAAATTATACTTACGTACAAAATCATTTTAAAATTTACCTTAGAGGAACAAGTTGACAGGAGTAAAATTTTAACTGTGCAAGAAAGAGATAGAGAAAAATGTGTAAATTAACGAAATTCATAAATCAAAGAACATAAAAAAAAATTGAGAATGAATTTTTAACGTATTTATTCATATAAACGATTTCACGTTAGTCTGATCTTGAAAGTAACTGCCTTGCGTACATTCACGTCAAAAATTCCAAAGTTTTTTTTCTTAATAAAATGTTGCGATTTATCTATCATACCATTTTATCTCCTATACAAAATTTTTAACTCAACCCGTTATATTTGGGCATTAACCTTGACACAGATCTTATTTCGATCTGGCGGAGAAGATACAAGGCTGGTGTCTTTCCACTAGGTACGTTTCTTCAAGCAAGGACTTATCTTTGTCGCATCGTTAAGTCCCAGGAACTCAGAGGGGTCTGCTGAATTCACATCCTTTGTTTTCCCTCGTCCGCACTGTCTCACATTCACTGCCTTTACCCATCCGAGTCCTTCCCTCCCTCCTCCTTCACCCTCTCCCCTCGCTTCCCCTGCACCCCCCCCCCTCTCTCAGTCTTCACGCTCTCCTTATATCTTTTGCACGCTCTCCATCCCTCCCCGTGGAATTTTATTTTCTGATCTCCGGCACTCTCTCTCTCTCCCTCCCCCCCACTCCCCCTTTCCCCACACAGTACTGTTCAAGCCGCGGAACGTGTAGCCCTCGGGCAAACATTCAATGAAGATGCTCGCCTCCCTTTCTCTGCTCCGCCAACCTATCCCTCCCCCTGTATCTCTAGCTCCCTCTCTCTCTCTTTCCCTTCCCAAGAGGGAAATAGAATAATAAAACGGAAGTATGAGGGGAAAAACGAGGGGCAGAGTTGAGGAGACGGAAGGAGGAAGAGAAAAAAGAAGGGATAAAAAAATCTTGGGAGATGAGAATGGGAAGGGGAATCATGGAGGCAGAGTGAAAGAGGCAGGGGGTGGATGGGGTGGTAGGAACAGCAGGATAGGAGGGAAAGGGAAGTGGAGTCCTCCTTGCGTCGATGGGA
>WURS02027460.1:0-11725 GCA_011762765.2 Rhinocypha anisoptera | reverse complement strand
GGCCGAATAGCGCCTATGGCCGCGATTTAGCGAGCCCTCGGGGAAAAATATTTTCGCTCGCGCGAGGACTTTCCCGCGGCCCGCCTCGGCAGCGGCCGATCATTTTTGCGCAAAAATAAGCGCGGACGTTGTGCTCCCAAGCTTTCCAACCATTCCCATATCTGCTATTATTTCGCGAATGGATTTTCAGGGAAAGGGAAAGAGAGGAAAAAAAATATGAGAGGGGAGGGGGAGGGAAGAGTGGAATGGAAGTGGGGTCGCGGGTACTCCTCCCCTCTCTCCCACCCTGCTCCCCTGCGAAAATTTTAAATACCCAATACGCTCCCGAGAATCGTTCTATTTACTCATGGGATTTAACGTTTCGTTTGCCTCAGATTATTTTTTTTCTGCTTCGCCTCCGCATGTTGTTTCTGTAAAGCGTTCGATCGGAACGCCACTGGTTATAAATTTTTTGCCGAGTTATATTTAACGTTATAAATTGCCGTGAGCTTATTGTCAATTACTGCGAGTATTTTGAGGAACTGGACTTGTTAGAGAGGTCACGGAAAAGTTGGAGATTGAGTAGATGGATGGTCCAAGGGATCTTTACAAAACCTGTAAAATAATAGAATTTAATACTTTTACATACTATGTCGAAGCACTTATCGCTTTCCAAAAGTAGTTCTAAGAGTGAATATTACCAATGTTACGGAACTTACGTGCTATTCTTTCTCACATCTGAGGTACCATTCGATGACATTGAATATTATTCAAACATCGAATCATAATTAACGGAACAGTGGCAATCATAGAAAGTATCCTGCGTTTCGAAACTAATGACCAGAATTATGTGGAACGTGAGAACGTAGAAACGAAATTTCTCTGTTTATGTTAACGATAAAATGTTATATTTAAAAGCATTTTCATTCATTACTTTTCAAAAATGTGCTGGAGATTAATACTATATAAACTGAGAAGTTCTGAATCGTCAAACACTTTAGTTCAAGCATAAAGCTGGGAGTCGCGAATTCAAATAAGCAGGAGTCTGATCAGGTCATATTTGCATATGGTTCAACTATCATCAGCCAGATAGTCAAGGATTCGGGATGACATACTGTTGAGTGCATTACAGATCGATATGCATACAATGAGATAGGTATGCATTAGAACGTGAGAATTTAAACTACGCATCCGTTACGAGAATTATTTTTGACGTGTACCAATGTAGCTGGGCATCATTTGGAATGGATAGGCAAAGAACATGAAAAGTAATGTTTTCACCTTTAGTTAATTATTGATGGCATAAGGATTAGAAATGCGACAACAGTGCAACTTAACACGAGTGGTTGATAGCGGAAGCTCTACGATGTATGAAGCAAATGATTATAAAAGGATTTGGAATGGTAAAAGTGCCATCATCATGCAAGCACATTGCTTCCGCGTGAAAAGAGTGACTCAGCTGAGAGATGGCCTGCGAATTACTCGTAATTAAGAAGATGGAGAAAAACTATAGTTACGTGCAGAGGAAGACAGAAAAAAGAACCCAGTGTTATCGAGGAGCGAAGGGGAGTTGTGCGGTGAAGTGAAAAAGAGTATGCTGTCCGGGATATTTAGTGGTAGACGTGCGAGGCAGAACTTTGGACGAGGGATTGGATAAATCAATGCTCTTGGCTGTCTGGGGAAAGACTAGTTTAAAAAAATAAACTTCTGAAGTTATGGATTTAGAATGTTTTACCAGTTACGGAAGGGACTACGAGCTCGAAATACACTTAGTTAATTAATGACATTCTGTAGATACTGTACCTTGATTCGACTTCAATTCATTGGACAAACTGTAAAAGTAATTACCGCTACACCCACAAATAACAGTTTGTTTGAAATACTTTATTTTTTGGGGTAGCTACTATTATCCACAGTACATATATCAAACATTTGTGCGGAATTGATTATAAATGTGTAATAAATCGGTAATCAGTGTGAGTGACTAGTTTCTGAATTGACGGCCAATCAACTTCCATTTTGTGAAGCTCATGCTGGATTAGGTTGGACTGCAGGTAATCTGCTATGAACTCGGGCGGCGAGTTCACCACTTCGAAAGTGGGTTTCGGCGTGTTTATTTGTCCCCGCTCACCTCGCATCCACTGGGCGAGCTAGTTTAGCCCGAGACACAAGGTAAACCATTTAGAAAATGCCAGAGTTACACGTACGTCTAGTTCATCTGGTGCTCAAACTTCGTTGACCTTTGTTTAAAACTAATCCGCTAACCTTAGCAATCTACTGTTCGGAAATTGGTTCTAAAATGAGTTATGGAAAGGCGAAATATACATAGCAACATTGGTTAGTGTTTATAACTTATATATCAGACCATGATTTTTTAAATTCAATTCAAACATTTCTGAGCATTGCAATTTTAATTTAAGAAACGCCCACTCCCAGAAATGATTTTAAAGAGGAAGATTGTATTTATGGATTTTTGACATTTTACTAAGTTATGTTTATCCACCATTTTAAAAATAAACTCTATTTTCGTTTTGTTATTGAAGAGTCATTTATCGGTAAAGTATTAAAAATTTAATTTATCATTACGCTAATCTCAGTGCTGTACCCATAATTTCCGCCCATGTTTGAATTAACATAATTAAGCTAAATTATAATATTGAGTATAGTGTCATATACTATATTTATGAAAATCCCTTACTATGAAAAACAAACTTGTAAAAATCCACGTTGATTATTTATGTAGTATGCGTATTTGATTAAGGGCATGATATAAGGGCGCGGTCTTCTTCTCTCTCGGGTCATATCTCTTTAAGATAACCTTATGTCCAACTCGTCCGCCTCCTGGGAAACTAGTTCCTTCCGAGCAGTTGCAATGTTAGATGGAAATGAAAATCGATTTTCTAACTCTAACCATTTTACCATTATATCATGTGGAATTTATATCAAATACCGCAAATATATGTTCCAAAATGAATACCAGTAAGTCACTCCTCACTAAATAAATCATCATGAATTAAACTGTGGTATCTTTTGACCACTTCAATAAGATTTCCTTAAAAAAAAGTCTAGAACTACTCATGGTTTTCTACGATTAAATTATTTTTTATTAGTTAAAACAATTAATAGATTTACCACACTATCAAAAGCACTACTTTGTGGAATTCCACCATACTCGGGGTGAAGGAATCAACTCTGCAGTCTCGACATAAATATTTATTCAGCAAGTCCATGGACCTGATGATGTGGCACTACCACTAAACTATGGTTGCGGCGAATAAATATTTATCTGGAGTCAGCAGAGTGGATTCCTTCGCTCCAAAATAAATAGATGTTAATTCGGTAACGAAATTAGTGTTTCATTTGTTTTTAACTATTTAAATCAATCTGTTATTCATTAAATTTCTTAAAATCATTGATTTTCGTTGTGGTGGACTCTCTTGAAAGTTTATTGCGCTTACCTTTATTCCTTCGGTACTGATAGCTTATAATGAATTTTATTGTAACGAATAGCAATGGCAAAGCCAATAAACCGAAGCGTCAGTGTCGTCGAAGTATAAGTCTTCTGATCCAAGCGATCCAAGTTGTAACGATGTTTAGCAGAGGAATGATGGCAATCTTCCAATTATATCTGCGTTTATAATCTCAGAAAATATACAGGTGTCGGGTCATCGTTGCCCAAAGTGCAGAATTGCTTATGTGCCTGAAGAAGACTCTTTTCTTCAGCG
The DNA here is from genome assembly GCA_011762765.2 of Rhinocypha anisoptera. Lineage (NCBI taxonomy): Eukaryota > Metazoa > Arthropoda > Insecta > Odonata > Chlorocyphidae > Rhinocypha > Rhinocypha anisoptera. The sequence goes on along the minus strand of WURS02027460.1, from coordinate 8,021 downwards.
GGATGCATCCGGGGGAGACTGGCGAAAAGTGCGGAACTCACGGAGAAAAATGGAATTCGAAAGATTTGAGCATCCGCGCGGCAAAAGCATCACTGGGTAAAAGTATTCGTCATTCGTTCATTTGCTCGCTCGCTCTCTTCCTCCGAGTCAAATCTCTGTCGTCTGTCTATTTGTCAAATGAACGCCATCTGCCCGCCCCATCCTAAAATTGGTCCGGGATCCTTTTGATCTCAATCCCTTCGATGTCATCGAGCGTCTCCGAGCATTTCACGTGCAATTATTTTGAATTCGATCGGATCTTTTCTTTACTACATGCCATCAGTGTCGTCTCTGTCTCCTGCCATCGGCGCGCATTAACTTACGAGATGAGTACGGGATTGACGACTCTGTAAAACATAAAAATGATCAGCCCCTATCCTTCTTTAACGAGCCACAATTGCATGTGGAAATTTTTCATTGGCACACCCTTTGCACTTGCACAAAATAAAATGGAAAATGGGCAACCACCCAAGGATGATATATTTGCGGAGAATAAGGACAAGGGCAATAAAGGAGGGAGCAGAGATGGAATTGGAGGGCTATGCGTATATGGTTACCTATCGGTCGTTAATAAAGTTCAATTTTGTGGAAAAGCAAAGGTTTTTTTTCTTTCAACTAGTAATGAATTTCCACCAAGTGGCGCCAGCCCCCATTGCATGCCTACCTTTCACTGTACCATATTTTCCTTTCGAGGGAGAGATTTAGAGTTAAACCGAATGGCTATCCATCTAACTTGAGAGCCGTTCTTTCAATTTTCAATTCACAGTAATAGCTGAACAAGTATTCGATATCTCAAGTGAATACGGGAAACATACTTTCGTAACGAACTTAATAAAGGGCATAATGTTGTTATGTCAAAGTTTTTGATTTTCGAGGATTGTGTAGTAATTGTTTGATTTTTCAGTCTTCCGTAGTGTTTATACCAAATTTCCTTTATTTGTTTAACTTATAGAATATTCCTTCTTAGTCTTTTTCAGAAATTTCTACCAATATCCGATAATTGAAAAATATCTGGAAATCGCCATTTTTCAAATTGCCTTCCGTTTTTTTCTTTTTAATTATTGGATTCCATTCCTTCTTAAGTATTTTCCTTACATATTTTGCCGTTGACATTTTATCTACATAAATTTACCTTTACGTGGAAACCATATAAATCGGTGCATGTCATACCTATATTTGAAATATTCGAGAATTTATTTCGCTACGTGGGATTGTATAATCCAACGATACGTCCATGCATTGGCGAGTGCGTAAAGCTCGCGAAACCCCTCCGAATGTGAAAGGAACGGCGAGCCTCATTATTTTCCATACACTGCCCCACATGATATCCATCTCGGCAGCGAAGTTCGACTTTAGTTCTACTGACTTGAAACAAAATTACATGTCCTCGAACACTCCATTCAATGATGAAAAATTTTCATACGCTATTACGGCAATTCCTCAGAATAGGAATATAATTTTATGAAAGTGTGAGGTGGTGTAAATTTAGAAACGTGCGATTTACTTAGATACTACTCTTGAGTATACGTATGCATCAGTTCGTAAAACTCATATGAAATGTTTCTGCGTCACATGCATAAATGGCTAAGGTATATTTATGAAACATTGTTATTATGCCCTTGTGGAAAGAGTTTCATGCGTTTTTATGCAAGAAGACTTTATAAATAGAAATTTTTGCTATCGGAGAAAATTTTCAGTTAGCCAGTGAAAAGTAACAAGATATTAATAAAAGATAGTAAAAATAACATTCAAAACTTTGATCTCAAACGGTTTTTTAATCAAGAAATGATTTTACATGACTAAAAATTTAAAGATACTTAGTAAATCAGTAGTTTTGGCAAGAAAATGCAATCGGCATTAGTTCACTTACCAATTATCGCACTTAGTAGTCATAGTTAATAATTTGTTGACTGTAGTTTTGTAGAAGCTTGATTTCCCAGACTAGGATCTATTTACAAGGAGATATGATCAATTATTACAGCCTGGGCACTTATAGTCAATTCAATGTAGGCCGATTCCTTGTGAATTATTTTATTGACATTCAATACTGGGAACTCCATTGCACAGTTTTAGCTCGGAGGAACGAAGCGTACATGATTCGTTTCACTCCTTCACAAGAGTAGAAGAGCAGGAAGAGGAGGGAAATCTTTTCCTCTCTGTGTCGATTGTGTACCGAGGTCCATTTTATTTGTGACTCCCCATGTCGCTTTGATGAGATTAATCCGATTAATTCTTGAGGAAAATTTTCCCGTTCCCCTATCTTTTAGGCATACTTACCGTCACATTAGTAGTATTGTTTTTGGTTTACAGAGTACATCGACGGCTATGGTTGCTTAGAATCTTCTAAAATCGAAGGAGAAACAATATTAAACGAGGTGCCCAAGGCGAAACTCGAACCCATGACCTTAAGGCTGTCCAGCGAGAGTGCTTCCCATCAGCCACCCGACAGACTTAGTACCAACCTATTTTTCATCAATACGTAGATTAGTTCAACAAAGGATGAAAACAGTACTGGCCTCTGCTACGCCTCCCGATTCGAGAAAAAGTTCTCTGGAAGCAATTTACGTTTTCGACCAGAGGTCAGAATCACAGATGCCTTAGGAGAATCTGAGAAAGGCCAATAGGTCTGGTCACTGTGCCTCCACTTGTTATTTCTCCCCATCAACTAATTCGTTAATCATCGCGATGTTGTTGGGAAGTGACCTTTGAATTTTTGGAACACGAAGAAAACAAACGAAAGCTGTAATTGCATCAAATTGGTGTAAAGGTTTCCCTGGCAGTGTGTTAATTAACATCCCCTTTGTATGATATTCATCAGTTTTAATTGAACCGCGGTGAATTAATTGGTTTCTAGTGTCGCGCATTGAAGTCGGGTAAAGTGACGACAGGGACTGAAAAGGGGTCCGGGGAGGGCGTATGCTTGCGGGGCTGACGAGGCCGCCTAGCCGACGGACACGGGAGACTAGGCAATGCGGTCGGAGCGACGGGAATTCCACTCGCACGGGGTCGCGAGCCCTAAGGGGCCTTTTTCCGTCGATGGAACCGTGCGCGGAAACTTTAGCCAAACCTTCAGTTGCGACGTGTCGTGAAAATGAGACGCGAGGTACCTAATTTAGCCCACTGCGGTTCTCGCGCGGCGTTTGCAAAATCGTCGACTTTTCCTCCTTTCCCTGCGCGAAGGGGAAGCGAGGTGGATCGAAAACATGCGTCTATAAACTAATGCGACCGATGAACTGGAATCTAGAGCGCTCGGTGCTCCTACTGCTGTTGATGGATTATCCCCGGAGCCACGTCGTTTGGTAGTATTTTCGGAATCCCGTGTTTGAAAAGCCCCCAAGGGGAGCGTGGAAAGAGGCCGATGTGTGGGTGTGGGGATGGAGTAGGGGTGGGTGGGCGGGTGACGGGAGTGAGAAGCGGTCCACACCACGAGGGACTCCGAGGGGGGAACTGCATGCAGAAGGATTCAATGGCATTGTTTCCGCGAGATTCCTTTAGCTTCCAAATACCCAAACTACCATCGAGCCCCTCCCCATTCTCCCCGACCACTCTCCTCTCTTAATGGCGGTCGCGGTTTCATCGCGTTTAACCTCCTTAATTGACCGCGTCCTTCCTCCGCTCGCTACTCTCTTCGGTCCCAGAAGGCTTAAGAGCGCTCCCTTGCATTTCGCCGGTGAACATCTAACCATCCTCGCCTCACAGTCCCGGTGGCGTGATTCAACCGTGCGAAGAACAAAACGTGATCGCATCCTCCCGTAATAGCCGTTTGGGAAAAATGGACATGTTATGTGGCATGCATTGGGAATTGTCTATTTGAATTCGGGGCATTAAGGCAATTATTATGATGGATGAAAAAAATGCAAAGTTCACCTATTTCAATTCACCGAAACCAAAAATTGTTTCATATTTTTTTTTCGTGGGAACGGGACCAAAGCTCTCCCACGTATCAGGTTAAAGAGACTGTGTAATCCGATGGTCACATATCACTTTAAATACGTATTTTAAATATTATCTGTGCTGAATCCCATTAATTTTATTATATCCAACCGTAGCAAATTATAAATTAAAATTCTTCGTATGCCATGAATTTGCTTTTGCAAAATGCTTTTAATTTAATATGTCGCATCGGAGTTACACCATTAATTAAACAAAAATTAATATTAAATTAAACAAAATTTATTTAACAACCATTGATTTTTCACTCTACTTGAGGGTCCTATTAAAATCGTGGTATCAGGAGAAGTCCGAATAACAGGCATCATTGTCTTCGTTATTTTCTTATGATGAACTTCAGATTAAATTTTGTACTTTTGTTCCACCTAATGGAACTTCACGGTTTAATCCAACGTAATTTAATATTCCACTAGTTACAAGATTTCTCCACCATTATTACACTCACTTCAGAAAGTCATCCCTAAATGTGATAGCCACCACTTTTCCTGCATTATTCCCCTGGTTTCAATTATGAGGAAATGCGCCATGGCAAATAAAGTTTTGTAGAGGTTACACCCTTTAGAGGTAAATTTTTCTGAATATCTTAAAGAAGTGACCTTGAATTTTGACATGAAAATATACATTCGACAATGAAAACTTACCTATTCAAACGGAATAGCGACGATGGATACAAAATTTAAGTTTCCATCTAGAAAATTTGTTGCCATTTATATTAACGTTTAACAAATAAAATAATATTAGTAATAATAAATAATTTTATTAATAAATAGTAGTATAGATTTCAAAGGTAGAGGAAGGTTATTTCACGCAGTAAAAACCGTAAATCATGACAGTAAATTCTTATATATCTATCCATGTTAGGAATAAATATACATTGTACTTTTCCACAGATTTAAAATCTGTGAAAAAGTACAAAGTATATTTATTCCTAACATGGATATATACAACTTACACGAAGTGAAGCTTGATACCGTTTATTAAAAACCTTATACATCTCTTTATATTCACGTTACTTCCCGAAGTATACAGACGGATAAGGGTAAAAGATGACTTAAGCTGCTCGCCAAATTCGGTTAGCTGAAGCAAAGTGTGAATTAAAAATTTGCACGAATCTATTAAATAAACAATTGCATTCTCCAACCATAAGGTCTTTTTCATAGAGCGTAACGATCTTTTAAAAATCCATATTCATCGGTGTAATGTGGGTGGTGGGGGACGATTCCCCCACCACCCACATTTTAATTTAATTGGTAGGTAGTGAATTTAATTTCAAAGGTAGGTTAACTGCCTTTGCAGATAATCTAGCTTTCAGTTATGAAGGTGTGAATTGGGAAGTGATACAAAATAATATGCAATCAGATGTAAATTTTCTTAGCGAATGTTTTTTTGCGAACAAACTGCAATTAAGCGAAAAAACTAAATTCCTATGTTTTAATATTTGTAATCGCTTCAATTTAACTTGGAATGTGGTGTATCATTCCCCAGGTTGTATTGAAATTGGTTGTAAAAATTGTATTATATTAGAGCGTGTTACTGAATACAAATACTTAGGGATTTTCCTGGATCAGTATTGAAAATGGGAACACCATATCAATACTTTAACAACTGACTTGAAATATTGTAAAACCAAAATGTATTTTGCACGTAATAAGTGTCCTGTTTACTTACTAAAGGTAATCTATAATTATGGTTTAACGTGCTGTGGTGGTGAATATTATAATTCAATAAAAAGGGCAGATTGGGCACTGAAAGGAATTGTTAGAGTTATAGCCCAAAAAAGTCGTTTTGAAAAGTCGTTTCCTATCTTTTTGAATTTACGTCTACTACCTCTTAGGCTGTATGTAAACAAGGTAATACCTGTATGTATACAAGGTATTAAAACTTTTCTTCACTCGTAGTGGAAATTTCCCAAAAGTTTTGGAAAAACCCCATGCGTATGCCTTAAGAAATAATTTTTCTTTTGCCTTGCCGAATCCGTACACAACTTTATACAAACGGTGTTTTGTTTATGTCGGACCAAAGGCATTCAATATGCTACCTAGTAGTATTAAGAAAATAAAAATTTAGTAGTTTTTCCAGTGCTATAAAATCCTTGGTTCTTAGCGAAGAGGATGTAAATTTTATTTTACTTTTGTGAGTGACTTTATTAACAGATAAAGTGCATTGGGTATCCATATGTTTTTTGTTAATGATTTATATGAATATATTATAACGTTTTTTCTCTATGAAGCAATAAAATTTTTCTTTCTTTCTTTTAATTCACCGTTTCACATGCCTCTCTTACCATCTCCTCCGATTAAAAAGCACAGGAGACAGCGGTCAACCCAGTCTTAACCCTCTGCCTTACTGTGCCCATCCAGACTCCCCGTCTGCCACCCTTACTTGCGCGGCCTGCGGCATCGGAAATGACGAGACGCCTGTCCTTCAATCCAATTATTTTCAACACTTCCATTATTTTAGGCCACACCACTTTATCGAACTCATTATTAAAGTCTACAGATCAGGCAAAAACATCCTGTTTATGTTATAAACTCTTCTGTCCTATTCGAACAATCACAGCTATCGCATCACGAGTCCCTCTGCCTCTTCCAATGCCGACCTGATCTATTCTGTTTATCTTAAAGTTATTCCACGAACTCCTTCCATCATTTACGAATATCTTCCTGTTCTATTTGCGCCTTACCAAACTCTTATAGTAGGGATCTTGTTTCTTGTTCTACTTCCCGTTAAGGCATTTACTTTCCGTTATAGTAAGCCCATCTCTCCCTGCTTCTCTAACTTTTCCATTCACTCGCACTGTTCTATCACCCTTCACCTTATTAGTATCTTTCCAATTTATTATTTTCATCTCAGTATTTACGTCTCCCGTCCTCTGTATTGAAGTTTTTTCAAATGTCTACGCTCCGCCATCTTCGTAATAATCTACTCCGTAACCCATGGGTTTTTAATTCTCTTTTGGTTGACTCTTCCACCAACTTTTCCTGCATGTTTTGTCATTTCGTCTTTGAGAACATTTGTTATAATTAAACCGCCTGTAATCTCAAAAAGAGAAGTGTAAAACGCAGTCAATCTCTCAAGCTACCTGAAAAAAATAAATTTACCTGATTTACTTCTGATTTCACAAAAAATAATTCTTGTTCTTTCTCCACATCTTCTGCGACACGTTGTTCGCGGGTCCATAAAAGTCTTTTCCTCTTGTTTTTAAGATGAACTTCTCTTACAAGTGTTGTCCTGCATTGTTTTTTTTTAGGTCAAAGAGATAAAAAATACGTTTGAACACCGTTTATGTACACCAACGTGTGCAGTCTTTCTTTGTGTCGCGTTTGAAATCATTCCCTCGTATTATTCTTTATTCCCTCGTTCCCTCGTTCACCTTTACAGTTATTTAAAAAAATACGTCAAATTCAAGTCTGGTGTAGGTATATTTATAAACCGGAAACGCGGCCGGAAACTATTTCCTATATATTTATAAACTTTCAAATTTAGTTGGAAGGAGAAATTCTAAATTGCCCTCCCCATTATTGATGCATTCTTCTACTTGGTGGTGAGTATTAAAGTAGTAGTTATAGTAGTTATAGAGAGCAGAAATAGAAAGAATGAAAAATTTTTCTCCAAGGTTCCACAGTAATGTCAATCGGGAGGATGGTGTATTTGTTTAAAAATTGTTATTTTTGGAAATTGTTTATTTTCTTATAGTAAATTCCTGCTGTTTTACGAGGTGCATTAAAGTTGTAAGGCCTCCAATTTCTTTTCTCCGGACTGGAAACAGAAACATGCGGTCTATTTTAAAATGAGCGGGCAATCTTTGTCAATACGTGACAGCGATGGCAGCACTGTACGACAGACAGTACATCTAGCGGCAGCCGCGAAAATGAGAACTGTTTTTGATACTTAAAATGGCGACGTTTTCGGTACATGACCAGCGTGTAATCATTCGTGGTGTGACACCGATTTAAATTCATTGCCAGTTGAAGGAGACATGTGGTGATGGAGTCATGGATGTGTCGAAAGTGCGTTCATGGGTGCGACAG
>WURS02027451.1:0-11725 GCA_011762765.2 Rhinocypha anisoptera | reverse complement strand
ATGTGGACAGCGCGTAGGGGGCGAGCCGGGCGGTGGAGGGTGGGGTGGGGGGGAGGGGGCCGGGGCAGGTGTGGGGGGGGGGGGGAGCGGGAGGGGGGAGGGGGGGGGGGGGGGGGGGCACTAATGGAAAAAGGTCACGTGATCAGAAATAGATGACCCATTAGAAATAATCCTTATATGCTTCCCCTGGCCCCTTCTCACAACCCTCTCCCCCCCTCCTCCCGCAGCCAAGCGAAGGAAAAGCGAGAACCGGGCGATATTTACGTCACTACGCATTAAATCTTAAGGGACTCGGGGCATTCTTCATCACAACTATGTCTAATTATTATGTTTTTTTTTCACCCCGCGGGTTCGAGGCGCACGGCCTCTTCCTATACCTACACACGACCCTCGTGAAAGAGGTATTAATACATCTGTCAGCGGAAACTCATGTGGTTTAAGTTTAACCTCGGCATAAATCTCCTCCTCGCTCACAAAACAGGGGTTCGACCTTTCCCTCACACCGCTCTTCCCACTCCCCCATCCCCCCCCCCAACCCTCCTCCTGTCTCTTCCCGCATTCCAGTTCTCCCGAACACTCTCTCTCTCACTCTCTTTCCCAGGAGTGGTTCCTTTTCTCGCAGGCACGGCACGGTACCCTTGACTGTTTCCGCGAGGAGGGTCGTTTTAACATATTGTGTGCCCGAAGGCTTTCTCCCCTCCTTCCATCATTCCCCCAGCACAGATACCACCTTTCCATTTCTCCTATCTCTCTCTCTCTCTCATTCTCTCTCGCCCTCTCCGACAAGAATCCTTCGGCCCTTAGCGTTCTTCCGAGCCTCCCTTCCCCACTTCCCCTCCCCCCTCCTTCTCCCTCCCACCCACCCCATCCTCTCCTCACCACCCTTCACGCATACTCGCACTTGCAAAGAAGACACATGCTCCATCCCCAAGTTCCCTCTTAATGCTTCCATAAAGTCCACCACTCTCTCTCTCTCTCTCTCGCCTTGCCTCTCTCCCCTTCTCTCTTCTCGTTACCATCAATTTTCTTTCTCCTCTTTTCAGCGGGGCGAAACCACCGTCGTGAGGTTTCTTTTCTCGTAAAACCTGCGCGTCTTCATTCCAAGACATCCAAGAGTTCATTATTCTCACCTGTTTAATAGAGCAAATGTAACAGTCGTAATTTTCCTCTCTCCCGTTTCCTTCCTCGGTAATTTCGCGCGACTTTCCGCCGCCTTCCCTCGAATTAATTTCGCCCGTTTCGCATCCTCCTCCCACGCGAGCGAAACGTTCAATTAAGCATCAACGAGGTGACTCGTGACCGGGATTGGTCCAAGCGTTCGAACCTCCGGTCCTTCGGGAGATTTTTCGTTGGGATGCTTGCACCTCAAGCGGGAATTATTTCGCGGGTTTTCTTCAGCGATTGACTGAACGAAAATCGTTCGGCCAGAGAAAAGTTTCCCGAAGCCCCCGTTTTAGTCCTTAAGAGGATTGCGTTGTGCAGTCGCAGACCGACTGATTGAATTCAAAAATTGAATGGAGGGCCTGAACGTGGGCTTAAATCTCCTCTGCAGTTTGTCAAAATTTCAGAGACAAAAATTCTGTTATTAAAGGTAACACTTTCCGACATTCATGTAAGCATGATTTATGGTTAAAGCTTTTGCTAAAAATATTCGAATTATCAGTCGTCTCCGCCAACATTCGTCACATACATTCGCTGGAAATTTCTCCTGTACCGTGATTCATGTCGCATTCCCCCAGACGCATGCCCAACGCATTTGACATACGCTCAATTGCATCTCTGCCCGAGTTTCGCTTGACCGACAATGAAACGAACGAAAATGGGAGGATCTGAGGCTGTTCGTTACTAATCAAAGCCGGACGTTTTGCGATGCTTTCTTCGTAAATGGAAAATGAAAGAAATACGAATGCCGTAATGTCAAAAAGACAAATGTGTCACAAGAAAAGTGCAGCAATTTTCACATACCATGCCCTTGGGCAGGAGATTGAACATTGGTTACCAGTAAAGTCCTAAGGATAGGATAAAAATCAGTGATCGCAAAAATGTTTGATACGAGCAGTTTTTGATGCATCTGTCGTATTATTCCTGCTCTACATACACCGAATGCTGCTGCCATGATACACACGCTGCCTTGGAATTCTAGATATTCAACGATACTCTTTCGTCAGCTTTGAGAAACCTATGTTTGTTCCGCTCATTATTTCAGAAAAGACTTCTTTGTCCTTTCCTAATCCACCACATCTTTCGCAATTTTATTGTTTCTTTTTTATCGTTCGACTTTCCGTTCACATGTTCTCTTCAATGACACCCCTTCTTCATTCGTAGCAATGGACCACATTGTGATACCCTCTCTGCACCTCTCCCTCATCTTAATGCCAAAAAGTGACGCAATAACTCAGATATTTATAGCCAGCCCGTTTCTCATGGGATTAAATTCCTCGGAAAACAAAGAATGTACTCCTGCAACAAAAATATTACTACACTTTTATTCGGAGAAATTTTATAAATAAACGATAAAACGGTATATGGTGACGAAGCATTACTATTATTCTCCTTGAAACTAGATTCTGTGGAATTGATATTAAAATATGCAATTTTTCACAAAATAATCTCTAATAATACCCGGGTTACCATGTTACTGCATCTTCATCAGGCCTGATGACGATGTAGTAACATCGAAAACCGAGTAGTAATAAAGATTATTTTATGGAAAATTGCACATTTTAATATCCATTATGATAAAATTTCATCATATCACACCTGATACTTCACTGTATGTAGGTTCTGTGAAAATGATTTATTCCGCGCGATAGAGCGGACGTGGTTAGTTCTGGTATGAAATACTACACGATTCGATGCTGTGGAACGTGATGATTCAAATAAACGTTGATGGCATGAAACTAGCAATTTACCCGTAACTTTTTATGATAGGTTCAATTCATAAAAGTGAAAAAATAATTAATGAGCATAAGGTCACACAGAGGGAGACCAGATAACAAACGAAGACTCGAACATTTTGAACCACGAAGTGGACTTAAGAGGAAAATACGGCAATTGACGCTGATGCTAAATACTACATTTACCGCGCCCAATATTTCTTTTCCAATGCAGAATGCCTTTATTTCTCAATGACGGAAACCCAGAACGTGTTAGAAATGGCAAATTGCATTAGAGACCACATTCCACGAACTCGAGAAAATTATTTCCCACTCTCGGAATTCCAATGCAAATATCTAAATGCTTAAATTATATCTTTCAACGCAATCTTTCCTTCGGCTGCTGCCATTTTAACCACTTGATTATTCAACCATCCAGACGGCTACAGAACTTTGGATCTATAAGCCCTGAAATTGAATCTAATATGGATTAAACAGCTAGAAATTATGTTGGGTTACACACGTAAAAGAAATAATCAATGACATTAGGGTAGGGGATTCAATTGAACGCTCGCCTAATTTTTCATTTCATCGTTTTCCAAGAGATTTAACTTTTTTTTCAGAAAAAAATCACTTATTTAATAAGAATGCACCATCCTCTCGTGCCAAAAGGACGTCACTCATAATGCAGTGGTGTGGGATGCTAAAGTGACGTGACCGAACGAAAGAGTATCTCCTGAAAGACCTTGCGATAGCGGGTCATATCGGCATGTGTTTACCGCGGCCTTTGGAGGAAATACGCTTCCCTAAACTCAATTATTAATCAATACCGGGCCCAGTATTTCCTTTCACTCCCCAAGCATTTTAAAGCTCCTGGTGTTTGCATAGAACGGCCAATGATGGAAGAATATCTGGGAGAGGTTTGTGGCAGGACTCATAATAGGTCGCGATGCAACCTATATCCAAAAGTGGGAAGGGGTTAAGAGACTGAGCAGCTCACAAACGAGATACATACTTCGAAAAGTGTAAGCGCCGAGAGTATAAATTTCAACTTGAAAAAGTGAATAAATTATTCATTTAGGAGAAATTTGAGACATTACTTATTATTATATTATTACTTTGTTAATATAGGTATCAAGATTTCCTAATTTACCAACCGGAGACAAAACTCCGTAATGTAATGACTCCGGCGTCGCCCACAACTGTTTGCAGGAGTCTTGACTTTTTTTTATCAAACTTATAACCCCCTCGAACACTTGTTCATTTATTTCTTCGTTAAAGTCTTATAAATGGAAGGAATGTGGAAAACCCATTGTCTAAAGATCCCCTTTAGCAATCACTCCGTACCTCAGTTCACTTTCCTTCAATGTCTAAAGATTCGGATAAATGTTTATCAAAACAGTAAATAAAATGAACTTTTTTATTTTATTTTGAATTTTGAAGCCATCGCTTCTTTCAAAGCCAATATTTCCTATCAATACTAGGACACACTTCACTATTCATTTCTTCGATCCATTTATCTCTTCCATTATTTGCAATGCTGAGTCCTTAGAATTAGTTGTCACAATTCCTGTGAGAAAGTGAATTCTTCAACGGGTTTACTTTCTACATGACTAGATGTATCGTTGAAAGGATTGAGAATTGTGAGCTTTAGAGTATATTAATAATTATTATGTGGAATAGGTTATGTATCATAAAACAACATTACTAAAGGTAAACAGTCAAGGGAAAGTCACAATAGCTCTTAACGTGCTAAGTAAGTACGGATCCTTTGATGGAAATATAAAACCGGATAATCTCTATATTGTTTAATTATAGCAAGATTTGTTGCTAAATTGGCCCTTAGAACTTTGTGTGGTGATCCTGAGACTTCTGTCATGTCATCTGAATACAATGATCTCCAGCAATGCAATCATACGCCTTTCCGTAAGAAAATCATTTGAAGACGTTTCCGCTTTTGATCTGGGATGTTTTGTCGGTATTTTCCTTTCCGTCGCTTATTTTTTCTAGCTCCGAAGGGCATCTCGGCCGATGGACTAATTCTGGGATGAATATCTCTGAGTGCATTCATTTCCCTAACAAAATTTTTATTAAATTACCCACTGCTTTTTCACAACTTTCAAATAAAACGTGTCTGTTTCTATGTACCGCCACGATATGTAGTTAATCACTAAAGTGTCCTACCAGATAAATCTCAAATAAAACATTTCAATTACTTCCTCGTAAATTGTGCTAAATTTTTGTGGGAATTCATGAGACGGAATTGAATAGGCAGGTTTTTATCATATTTAAAAAATTTGACGTCTACAAAACAGTGTTTATTGTTTGTCCTAATGACATTAATATTTTCAAAACAAAATCTTTTTGCGTGATATCTTCTGTCCTTCCGTAAAACAGTATCAAGCCTCATTCTCTTTAATGGAGAGGAGTCATTCTTGACTCAAGCAATTAAATTTACCTTTCACCCAACATCAAAGTCTTCTCCGACGCTTGCAGGATGAACAGTTTTTATTTTTAGCGCGGCACTACCTCTACACCCTGGAACCCTTTTCTGAAGTAGTTAAAAAAAGTAAACACACAAAGGAAAGTGAACGAGAAAACCGTATTAAAAGGAAACGTGAAATAAAATCTTTCCTTGTCGAGAAAAATTATCGCGCAATACAGTTTTTTAAGTTCCTTGTACTTGGATCCTCGACCAATCCGCACAATGATTTTTTTAAATCGCATTTAATTCATCCATTCACACACGGTCTCAGTAAACTGAGCAGTTTCACAGTTTTAACTCAATTTAAGTGATGCTAAGTTTGAAACTCTTTTTTTTTCCTTATCCCGCAAACTTGTCCTAAGATCCTTTCAGAAGATTCAAAAAGAATTATTTTTATTTGTAAAAAAAATTATTTCTCTTGCGCCATGAAAAATTCAGTTAAACAGTTAAACTCATTCCATGAGCAGGAAAAAACTCACAAGCATTGAAAAATGGCACTCTCCGCATTCATTTTACCGTCTCTGTGTTCAGTAGTTCAACGGCAGTGCCCCAAAATTTCTGTACAAACAGTTTGTACGTTTATAAAAAAATTATGTTATGAAAAGATATACTTAGCCATGAAAATCTACCTAAATCTGGTTGAAGATCTTCTATAAACACTTATGGACAAATGCGGATTATTATTTATTGTATCTAATTTCATTTCATTTGAATTTTGTGCTGGGATCTAATTATGTGATTTCTATTAAAATATATTTGCATAGTATAAAAATCATTCCATCATCCCTGAAAATACCTTTTAATGTTTCGATAAAATATATCTTTATTTAACTAAATGTCAAAGCATAGGCACATTATTTGATAAGAATTTCGATTTGATAAGATATCTAGGCATTCACTGGTCTAAGATAATTGCAGTAGTAAATTACATAATTTACATTTACTATGTCACATCAATCCATATATTTTTGCATGTGCTAAAAAAAGTTTAGGATTCGAAGATAACGAACATAACTTAAGCTCCTCTAAAATGTGATGAAAACGAACACATTTCGACGGAGGTGAAAGTTTAAACCGTCTCGGGATCTCGTGACCGCAAATCGCCGGCCAGGACGGACTACGTCACTGGTGATGGCCCGGGGAGACCATCCCGTTCAGGGAGCCGTAAATAGAAAAATTCCTCAAATACTTCTTAATCAGGTTTTTCTGCTTAGGAAAAATTGTTCATGCGGATATTGTTGATTACAGGAACATGAATCATCAACAAAATTAAAGCTGAACCTGACTGGTGATTATGTTATTCTCGAATGTTTAGAATTTGGGCATTATAAATCTCCATTTCGTAAGAGGAGCGGCCTCTTCCTCGTCATTCCACTCGGGGCCTTATCGAGAACCCCATACAGGGTCGACGGCGGGATAGAAGATTGCTCCATGGGCTGGGTCTCGACGCCATTGGACCCTCGGGGTCATCGTGTAAAGGCCGCCTCGGGAGGACGCACGTGGCGGAGTGGGCGATATGGTGGTCAGCGGGACGGAAGGAGAGCAGAAGGTGGGTGCCGGAGCCCACGTGGCCTGGGAGGATCCGACGCTGCGGTGCCTACGCTTAAACGGACGGGATCGCCCTGGAGGTTGAAGGTAGGGGAACAACAGGGCGTGTGTGGAGGCCCCGGAGTCTAATTGGACGAAATTGGGGTCATTTATTATCCTCGTTCGCCACTTCAGCAGAACTTACCAAGTTTCTCGCCGCGTGCCGGAGACCACGTGAATTTCTTATGGGACCCGGAGAGGCAGGGATTAACCGCAAGGAATTGGATCTCCCTTGGAAAAGTATGAACTAGAGATGGGCGATTCCGATTCGATTCACTCGTTAATCGATTATTTTAGTACGATTCCCGATTATTTTGAATCGATTAGTGGGCCTACGATTCTAATTCGATTGGATTCGTTTCCTTTCCGATTCGATTACGATGTGATTCAGTTTCGATTTCGATTCAGATCCGATTCAGTTACGATTCCGATTCAGATAAGATTCCGTTTCAGTTACGATTCCGATTCAGTTACGATTCCGATTCGAATCGATTCACATGATACGATTTTAATAGATTTAGAGGATCTGATTTTTTGAGTGAATCGATTCACACAATACGATTCCAATCGATTTGGTCGAATCGATTCATTCCTTTAAATCGCCCACCTCTAGTATGGACTTGTGTGGTGTCGTGTTACAGACCGGGTAGGTAAGTAAGGGTCTCAATTTTCATTCCGCACAGCTGATTTTTACTTAGCAAACACTAATGGACAAGAAGAGAATTTCGTATAAATGGCTCTTGAGTTTATATGACCCTTCGTTATGAAGCCTTAAAAAAATCGAAAATCCTATAACTAATCGTTTTCAGTTACGAGAATATCTCATCTTCACAAATTTTCCAAGTGATACAAAAGTCTTTACTTGCCACTAGGAAAAATATAGAGAAAACTGAATATCTGTTCGATGGAATAATAGTTCTCATTCTATTCATAAAATATATGATCCGTTCCACCAAACACATTGAACTTATTTTGGTCTTATTTTGTCAATAAAATAAACTTAACTGAATCTTAAATTATTCTTTAAGAAGTGTATAAACATATAAAGCTACTATATATAATACATATATAATAGCATTTCCATTGTTCCCAGTCGGAAACTACAAAAAATATTGTTTATAATTATGCAGGCACTTCATAAAATAGATGACAGAGTGGCGCTGGCAATAGAAAGATATTATTAGACTCACTTGAAACATCCCATTGAATCCTTTCGGCTTAAGTGAACTCCAGTGAAACCTTAACCTTTCCTGTATTGCCTGGGAGCCGTTGGATTCCGTCAACCAAGTGGTCTTCGTTGATAACAATGACGGAGCTCTTAACTGCTCGGAGAACTGTAGGAATATATAAGAGGAAACAAGATGTGTTCTTCAAATCGTGTAAACATACAAGTCTAAATCACAAGTTCACATGTGCGGGGTGTACAGAGGATATTCCAAGACCTACAAATTCCACTCACATTACAAAGAGGTCATCGACTCTGCCACTTACCCCTGATAATGCAAGACGAAAGGTTGAATTATTCCCCACTGATTCTGGACGTTTGACTCAAGTACGGGAAAACGATGAAGATACGAAGAATTTAATAACCTACGGCAGAACACAATAATGATGAAACCTTCATTAACTTAGGCCACTATCAGCAAGGTCTTTACATTTCTGACTTTTTCCGAATCTCCTCTGACGAATAAAACGAATGAAAGGATTATTTTTTCATCTGGGCTCAACGTGCGCACACAGGCTTCGTGGTGCATTAATTTCTATGTTTCTTTAAATGATGTGAAACCTATCATAATACCATATCCCCAATGGTGATGTAGTTACAAAAACAGCCAATAAATTTAAATAATAAAATTATATAAATTATTAATATTTACTATTAATTTTATTTATTTATTATAAGTAATTCTTAATATTACAAAATCAATTAATAAATTCCATCTTTCCATTTCACATCTCTGTCGCACCGAATCCCTACAGAATTCCATTCCCTTTGCACTCAGTTTCCCTACTTGGACATATCCTTTTCGCGAACCGTTTTCCAATCCTTCCTTAAACGCAACCTCCTGAATAAAAGCTCACCCCCACAGTGTATATTCCCTTAATTTTACCTAATCTTCCATGTCATTAATATTTCTTTAATGTATTACTTCTGTTGAATAATTTTTTGTTGTGTGTTACTTTTTGTTTGATTTATTGTATTTATATAGCCATTTTAAGAGGCCTTTTTGCTATTTTTGGCTGTTTTTATTATAAATAAATAAATAATTTTCTATCACGATTACAACCAATTTTCAGGAGTAATCATCCTCTACCTTAATGCGACCTAGGGAAAGAAGAGTCGTCGTCAACTCCCACCTGACCATTACTCCGTACTGTATAAAGAAAGAACCCAAATGTAATCACTTTCCCACGACAGACACTGTCCGTGGCCCATCCGTCAGATATGGAAAGGGAGCAATGCCACATTGTAGAAAGAAAATCACTCGTCATTCTCTCTACCTCCATTCCGCTCCCGTTTCAGAAGGGCACCTATGAAGAACTTCTTTCAAACTTCCTACCTTAGTCCCTCTCTCTACAGCTACAGACCTGGAGGAAGCTAAGATATGGTTCAAGGCGTCACTTGGTGGAATTCTTTCATTACGAAAGGTTTGAGGAAAATACTGCGACTCCACATAAAAATGTATTTATTCGTTCACGACCACGTTCACGCCGTAATAGCTGCCTAACACCGTTTCACCTGAAGATGCTGTATTACGGCGAAACCTGGTAGTGAACGAATAAATATATTTTTATGTGGAACTGCAGTGTTTTCTCAAACCTTTCATTTCTTGAGGAGACTGATACGGACACATAAAGGTGTCTTAATAGCGTAAAGAGATCGTTAAACAAATTATTCTCGTATAAATATATAAGTTCATTCTATATATTTTTGATACGCTTTGTCATGCAGTAATTCGATAACCAAGATGAAGACTCGATGCTACAACTCATGCATCGAATGCATTGACTGCAAATGCATGTCAATTTCAGTGTCATACCTCATTATTCATTGATTTAAGCAGGAAGCTACTTAGTGGGCCACCAAAATAATAATTTATTGGCAATAGCAGAATCACTCTTTTTAGTTTTTCTATTTCCGACTTTATTTTGCTTCATTTATATATCTCGCTTTTATCTATGAATTATTTCAATGAACCAAGCAGGAATTAGTGGAATATTTACAATAGATATGACATGACCAAAATAATGAGCTCTAAAGACATCACGTTTGGGAATATGTGCGTACCATAATTTGGTGCTATGAAAAAAAATTAATAAATTAAAAATCATATAATACCTAAAATTGCCTTCACGGATAATTTCAGCAAGCATGTGAGCACCAAACCTACATAGTATCAAAACAAATCACGATTAATCCAGTGCTGATATTATGAAACTTTTAATCCGCATGCTTTAATCCGATAAGTTATTTGTAACATTTAATGCGTATTTTCAATATTTGGGTCAAATGTCATGCGTTATTAGGGTGCATGCACAATCTATGCATTCGAATAACTTAATATAAGTGATGTGCTTTATGCTTTATACAATCTCCAAAACATAGAGACGATTGCTCTACTTCGATAGAGACATTTCTATACTTTTTAGTCTTCACCTCCATGTTTAATAATTATCACAGTGAACCATGACTATGAGTTCTTGCATCACACACTAACGATGTAACTTCAATGGTAACAAAAAAGATATGACACATAATTTATTAATCATACTGATTTTATTAATAAAATTACATGAAATATTTAATAACACTCTTTTGACACAAGTATTTTAAAGAGAACTCCTGAACCTGTCCCACGATAAATGGGCGTCAGTATGGCCCTTACATCACATGGTCCCCGCCGAACTTTTTCCAGACGAGAAAATTATTTTTTTAACGGGGGTCATTAATTCGATTTCCCTTTTTGTTTGGGTTCGTACGTTCACGCCCATGCCTCGAGGTGCGTTCATTTACGATTTGTCAAATGATGTGGAACCCTA
Organism: Rhinocypha anisoptera; assembly: GCA_011762765.2. Lineage (NCBI taxonomy): Eukaryota > Metazoa > Arthropoda > Insecta > Odonata > Chlorocyphidae > Rhinocypha > Rhinocypha anisoptera. The sequence continues at coordinate 736 of WURS02027451.1, read as the reverse complement.
CGTGAAACTATTACGTCGTATTATATTCATGCGTATTTGTATTGTGTTTTTGTGATGTGTAGTACAAGCCTGAGGGTATTTTCCTCTGACGGAGAGCTCTTCTCTTCGGAGAAGTGGCGTAACGTGAACAAGGAAACTTCAAGCCCGTGAAGCGTTCTTCGATTCGTATAAACAAGTGTAAATCGTCACCCGTGGCCATTCGCACGAGGTCTAAATTTGAGGGGTACACTCCGAGAACTTCGTTTTGTCTGATGAAGGCGACGTAATTCCACGCGAGATTCACATTCTGTAGATATTTATACGTCTGTGTAGTCAGTGATCTCCCTGGTGATGTCACTGTCCGCACAACCATTGACATCACCGATCGCTTCTCAACGAGTCATTAGCCTTTTTGTTACCCACCCCCCTCCTTCCCCCCACACACTCAATCGGGTGTCCGACGGACGCCGGGCAATGTCCATCTTCACCAATCTCACCCCCCTCCGACGCTGTTACGTGGCTTCCAATCGTCGCCGAAGGGTTCATCAATCAAAAGCGGCCCCGAACGGCACGGACACAGCGCGGCGAAAGAACGCCTCTCCTCCACGAGGGAATTCATTGCCTCGCCAAGACCCGCTCTGGCTGGTTCCAAAGGTGTGGGAGGGGGGGGGGGCAGTGCGGTGTGCCCCCGGTCGGAAAATCCGACCCCAAGGGGGGGTGGGGGGGGGCGGGGCAGAGGAGGGGGGTGGGATCTGTC
>WURS02027431.1:0-11726 GCA_011762765.2 Rhinocypha anisoptera | reverse complement strand
ATGTTTCGGTGCACTACACCATTATATGGTAATGGTGATAGTGCACCGAAACATGTCGGAATAAAGAAGAAGTTTTTTAAAGTGGAAATTGAAAATTTTTTTAACCTATTTTTTAGATTATGGATCGTTTCGACCACATCTCACCTGGTTCTATAACGCTTATTCACTATTGTGATCACAAAATTTTGTTATCATCACGTTCTTACTGGAGTAAAGTAGAAGTTCATTGCCCGCAAACATGAGAGCTGGTTGATTGGCAGATGAGTCAATTGTCAAGATATGCGGTTAGAGGGAGTAGGTGATATCCATCTTTGTAACGAAACTCTTAATCCGCATTAAGAAAGCTGTGTCATTCGTCATGTGTCTCAAGAATATTGTGCAAAACAGTATCTTCTTATTGGCTACTGACGATTCCTCACATGTCTGCAGCTCTCACAACATATAAATAAAGAGTCCGTTCCTCGATTTTCCCTATGTACCTCTTAGCATTCAATCTTCCAACTACTATCGACAGGAGAATATGTTGTCCTTGTGCAAGAAAAGGATTAAGAGCAATAAAAGCAAAACGATACGGGGGAAAATTCGATAGAGGAAAAATGAAGTCGGGGCTAATAAAATAAAACAAGTAAGTGTTACAGATTCCGGCCTGATATAATGTAAGGAACCCGTAATGAAATAAATATTTAATATTACAGACTCAGGTTTTATGTAGTGAAAGAAACACATAATGAAAGAAAATTTAGCATATTTCCAGAAAATAAATATCTGAATATGACGCGCGCTTCGATTCACTGAGCTATATCATTAGATTCTTTCATTAAAGATGTAGTACTTTTCCTCAAAATAAATACTTTAATACGACGAACGTTCCTTTTTCGCTGAGCCACTATCAGGTACAAGGCCAAGGCCCTGTACTTAATGGCTCAGCGCTCATCATATTAAAGTATTTATTTAGTGGAAAAGTTCTAAAGCTTTATTTCATTATTACGAAGCATGAAGTTGGAACCACTATTCTTAATCGTTTTATGCTAAATTTAACTGTAAATCTTTCGTACAAGCTTCATTATAGCATATAACCTCTTGTAAATGTTTACATTTATTTATTAATAACTGAAATTTTCTGAAACAGAAGTTTAAAACTTTGGATTAAATGTAACAAGTATTTCCTAACCAGATTCTAACATGAATTTTGAAACCCATTTGAGGTAAATATTATAAAATCGGACCTAATAAAAGTACAATATCTTATTGGCAACAGTGCTAATGTGATTTTAAAATTCTAAGGCGTTCACCAAGTTACAAGTTCATTTCCTCACCTAATATGCACATGAATTAACACAACGCTGCATAGGAAACTACCTCACGCGAAAGACCAGCTACGCTCGTGATAAAATAGTTTACTCAACAGAAACTTCAAGTTTTGGAACGGTAAAGACCATCAGGAATTTTCAAAATGTCTAACGTTTTAAATATTGGAAATTTAGGACTTCCGAAGACGTAGAGAGCCTTTAGAATTCCTTGTAGACTTGGAGAACTTTAGCGTGAGATCTGAAATGTTTTCTTCTACAAAATATGAAGGGACCTAAAACTTTTGAAAGGGGCTATTACCGGTGAATTTCCAAATTTAGCATGAAACAAGTACCAAAAGTAAGATTTTCAACCTTTTATGTTTAACATAAATCAATGTTTTTCTTCTATTTTATAAAAATTGCAATAATGACCACATTCTAAAGCTATGTTCAATATTTTATTTTGTTTCCATATTTTGTGTTTTTGTGTTCGTCCTTTTATGTGTTTCTATCCCTTTCCTTATTTCATATTATTTGTACGATATATATATATATATAACGATATATACGATATATATATATATATATATATATCGTATTCTTCTTCCTCGATCCTTAAGAAAAAGGTGTGCCTCGACCATCGAAAATTGGGATCCTTTTGTAAGTGTTCTTTTACGTGTGTTCTATGTTTCTCGTGGGCTTTTACAAGTATAGCTATATTCACAAATGTTTACCGCATTAGATATATATATATATATATATACTTGCACATATATAAATACTTAGAAGGAAAAAGAAGGAGACAAAAACAAAAAGGTCAGTCACAAGATTCGTTCGTACATTCGGCAGGAGTGCCTGCCGTCTTCAGCGATGAAGGAGAGAGAAAAAATGAATTGTGAATTGCGCTCTGGACGCCACCAAGACTTTCCTGCCTTCAAGCTTAGACTTCAAGGTAGACTGCCTTCAAGCTTGAAGACGAGCTGAAATACTCGAAATATAGCGTTAACCTTAAGTTTTAACTGTGCCGTTCTTTCTGTGTGTTCCTGTCCGTCTCCTGTCTATCTTCTACACATTTTGTATATATATATGTATATATATAGGCGAACACATTTATGCATAAAAAAGTCTGGGTATTACAGAAAAAAAATAAAACACAAATGACCCTACTCGATATAAGGTAAGAACAATGAACGACTCCTCATCGATTTGATTATAGGTCCTCGTTGATACTCTATCTACACACTTCATTTGACCAGTCTTTGTATAGCGAGAAATATAGAAAAAGAACAACTTCTCCTATAGAATCAAGTATGAAGTTTAGTTTCACAAGGCTCTGCATATTCCGAGGTTGATCTTATTATCGCGTTGGCCTAGTTCTCTAGTGATCGATCTAGATAACCTGGGATTCATTCCGGATTTCAATGACCTCATTTGCGTATGTGTGTATGTTCGCATGCACAATAACATATACTGCCATGCGTAGCCTCGATCAAAATCATAGAGTTTAATCATAGCTCATGCCATTTTAAATTATTTTTTTCTAACTTGCAAGAGTAAAAATACTTAAATATGACAACTATTAAAAGTTATTTAGTTTCTTCACTTTTACATTTTCAAGTATATTGATATGGTGGAAGGAACACATGTGTTCCTTCCACTATATCAAGCCTCAATCTGTAATACTTATTCGTAATGTGAGCATGGCATACCAGTCATCATTTTTATTTTCCTATTTGATACTCCAAGAAATAATAAATTTTGGAAACACCTCAGCGGCTTCTCAATTTGAAAGTTCTTTCAGAACCTTTTTTCGTTAACCACGTAGGGTAATGGAGACAGAATGCTCCCTTCGCATTTTTACGGAAACGGTGAAAAAAAAATGAAAATAACTGTAGAATGCGAAACAAAAAAAATCGGAAGTCCAATTAAAGAACATTTCACGAAACAGATTCCAGGTTCTCAGCAGTTACATAATTAAATTCTTATGTCCCAACACTTTCTCGCCATCCGCACGATGATGAACGCAGTTTATGGCGTAGGTTTAGAGTAGTGTTCTGAGATCAAAGGTCATGAGAAATGGAGGAACTAAAGTTACTCGTGCTCGAGTCGCGAACATGAGTCCCTCAGTACGAGTAGGTAATTTGAAGGAACTCTTTACCTGTCATGTTGAAGGAGAGCACCTGGAGCGGCTTCTCCTTTTCCGTTACTTAAATCGAAACAATTGGACGAAGACCCTAATGAACGAGTTCCATTTCAGGAGCTCTTTGTGGAGAACTACTGAGAAAAGGACCATAGAAAGAGGGAAAACTTCGAAAAGTGGAAAAAAAAACAGTCCACGCAAAAAAAGCGCATTCAAGCAAACATCACTGCTTCGCCCACTTCGTTCCACCTGGCCGAGTGCGATCCTCAGAAAAGTCACGACGAAATTACTTTCCTGAACGCGAACGTCAGTAATTACGATATAAGTCATGTTCTTGCGTAGCGAGCCCTGGACCCGTAGAAACCATCTTCGAAAAAAAAGAATGGGGGGGGGGGTTCCTGCTTCATGTGACGTGATTTCCGTTGCCAGGTAATAAAGAATCATATTTTACACGCTTTCCGTGCCTGAACTGACGAGGCACGACCGACATTTTGTGCAGCATTTTTCGCCCAGAGCAACTGTTTATTAATGAATATTTATCGCGCACCTTAGAAACACAACTCTTGATCGATCACACACAAGCGACAAACATGATTGCCACGATTCGAGGGTAACCTGGAACCACAATTTGGTTTCCGTGCCTGAAAACGTTCGAGTCGCGGATTGCAATGTTAATTCAGGATTCGTAGAGGCGAGGCGATAAAAGTTTGGAAAAGAAAAAGAACCATGGGACGTGAAACATAAGTTTTTTTTTAAAGATTAACGCTGGCATTGTGGGAATGTGGAAAAGTGTCAAACGACGCAATTATAAATAAATTGGGAAATTAAATTCAACAAAGAGGTCATTCATCTATAACTAAACACCAAATAGGACTTTTGATGAAAAAATTACCTGCCTATAATGAAAATCATCACATGTATGCACATGGTCTTTATTGAATTAAACTTAAATTATATTGAGTAGTAGCAGTAATTTGGCTTATAGGGTGCGTCTACGGCAATGGTCATTTTGACCTCTTCAGTTCTAAGATAAAACCCATTCGGAAAACACGACAACCATTCCTTGGGCGGGACTCGAACCCGCGATCTTTGGTTTAACCGGCGAGCGCGCAACTCACCAGGCTAACGCGGTCGGCAAATTATATTGAAACAGTGCCATTCTATAGCTATAAGGCGCCTGTAACTATTTATATCCAGAAATGAATAGCTCATGGCCAGATGTAATTATACCAATTTGCAAATCTATTCTAACGTAAATGCATTTATGGTTTACAACGCCAAATGAAATTAAATTGCATATATATACCCACTGTGAGAAAATTAATAAGCATCTTAAGTATTCGCCCTAACTTATTATCAGAAATTAGAGTAAAAATTTTAGATATTCCTTAGCTGGATACTCAAGCCTATCACTCGATAAAAGCTTTGTTTTAAAAAAAGCATGATGAACCAATACAAGTTATCCATTCATTCATTTTTTCGAGCACAACGAGTCATGCTTCCCCACATCACTTATAACCAAAACGTGTTTAGGATGTATTTAAATGAAAAAAAGCATAACAATGTGAAAATTTCACATTTGAAAGTTTTGCGTTCAATGAATTGAAGTGAAGAATTATTAATCATTTCAGTAGTCTGTTTTACGTACTAACGTACAAAGGAAAAGAACCTGACGTAATATTTGGTTGAAAGAATCACTGAATTATTAACTGTAGTAGTATATTGTAAACGTTATTAAGAAATAATATGCGGGTAATTATGTGTTAAGCTATATTGGTGAATACAGGCTACTATCGACCTTTAGCATCCTCGAAAGAAAAAAAGTCAACATTTAACATGAACAATTTCGTGAAAATTTGAGATCTATAATATCTAGAGTATAATTATACCTTACCTTCATTTATGATTTAAAAAACATAAATGAAGGCTAGGTAAAAATAAAGGTTATACAATACATACAAACATAAATTAGGGTAAAATTTAGTTGTAAAATTTCATGCAGGATACTTCAGTTATATTTTGGACATAAAATACATGATGTTCTCCATAAAGGAACGTTCTTCTTGGGTGCTCTCGACCAGAGGGTCAAACTATTACCTCGCCAACAAATCAAAAGATCGAGAGGAATCGAGAGTTTTTTTCATTTGCTCTTGAAACTTTTTATGGACAAAATACCAATAAAGCGAAAGTAATATAATTTCTGGGAAAAAGACTCCTAAAAATTGATGTAGACATACCGAGGACCACTCTCTCTCTCTGATCGGTCCCTCTCGCTCTCTCAAAGTATCTTCTCTTTTTGTCGTTCTCCATTTGTTAATTTCCAGTCCATCGATTTCTCGGAGAGATAAATTATTTGAAAAGTCCATATCCTGACTTAGTCCGGGAAAAATTATATCATATTTCAAATTATACTTTGATCTTATTACTAATAAACACGTTTATGATTTCTTCAAAGGAAAAAGTTTTTAAATAGCTGAATTCTCTCGCAATGTCATGTCTTAAAATCTCAAGGTTATATCACTAAAGAGGTTTCAGATAATAAAATACAATAAGTTATTAAAGATTAAATCTACTCAAATGCATCCTCCAGGTATTAAAACAGATGAGGAAAATAAATGTTGCATATTACTTACCACGGGATAAAATCAGTTATTATTAGAATCCTTTAACTTTTTCTGCCCGTTACATGTCCCAGTATATAAGAAATTGTTTCCGGCGTTACTTTGTGGAACTGCTTCATGACTTTAAGAAATAAAACACTTTGTGCTTCCACATAAATTTATGTGGAAGTACAAAGTGTTTTATTTCTTAAAGTCCCAGTATATACTTTGATTTTAAAAAGAAAAACCATACTTAAGCTTATCGTCCTAAAGGGTGACTACACATTAATACTTCCTACAATAATTTTACAACTAAATATTCCTATCTCCTTTTAATAACACATTAAATTTATTAAAGAAATTTCAATAATTATTATTACTTAAAGGTTACAGGTTAGTACCATTTTATGGAAATATAACAATTTTTATAGGATTAATAATATTGTTTGCAAAATTGTCAAAATTTTCAACAGGCTTTTACGGAGAAATTTGTAGGAAATTGAAGGGAATTATCATTGACGTCGAATTAAATGTTGATATTTCGGTGCCATTTAATATTCTTACACTCATACACTCAAATAGTAAGTCGCAATTCACACCAAGTCACATACGTATGCGACATACTAAGTGAGGTATCTGGTCACCAAGATAACTGAACAAAAATCTGCTCAAGATTACTATGTTAAAAACGACGTCGTATCCAGCGCCGTAGCATGCAAAACAAACACTTGATTTATGTGAAATCAATTAATAAAAATAATTGACACATCATCCAAAGTGTTACATGCATTAATTTCACTCTTTCTCTAAGTGGTAAGCAACAGACGCCACACCCTGTCGACTCCTAATGGCAAGACCACAGGATCAAAACACACACATAAATATATAACTGTCAAGTAGATATTAAACAGTATCTCACCACTGAAAAACTTCAAGGTTTCTCAAAATGGAAAGCTTCTTTCGATGTTTTTTTATTTTCCGTCCTACCTTTGGTTTTAAAAGTTTAAATGTGGATGAGGAATGCCTATAGATTCTTCCGAGCAGCTTTGTAAAAGCAACCGTCCGAGATGTACCGAAATAAGAGTCGGAGGTGAACGCACTGAACACTTCTCTTTCGGTGAGATGCGATACATCCACACAAGGCCACCAACACGAGGCTGCGCCAGCACTAGCAGATAGAGTGCATCACGCCATCTATTTAGAGCCAACAACTGGCGGAAAATAGAGTGCTGACCTAGGTCAGAAAAAGACATCATCTGCGGGCTTTTGTACCTGAAGATGACGCCGTAGCGTTGAAAATAGTCGTACCAGATTAAAAATCTTAGTGGAAAAATACGTAATTCTTATTTCTTTTATATAATATGTTTAACTTTTTGTGGTTTCTAATTCCATAGATGTCTGTCACAGCCTCATGCGGAAAATTATTGAGACCTGTCATAGAGGGGACAAAAGAAGTAAACACATCTATTTCCACAAAAATATTTATTTGACCTGATGTTGTAGCAAGACTACGAAACCATGGTTGTGCCAAATAATTGTTCATGTGGAAACAGCGGCGTTACTTCTTTTTCCCCCCTGCTTCATAGACGTCCTTCACAAATGGTTTTTTGAGTTCCTGTTCAAGCAAGAGCGTCTCGGTTGCCCTATCCCCTGCTCTTACGCTAATTGAAACGAAAAAGAATTATGTGATATATATTTGTAATTTTAATTTAATTGTTATAATTTTATTTTAAATATTTTGCACGCTCTAGCCGATTACTTCAAATATTTTAGGTGGCAAGTTTGGATCATAGGTAATATTAAAGGAAAAATTTCAAGATCTGGTAAGGTAGATGATGTAGTTTCACTATTAGAAACATATTTTTAGAAGCTTTTGGAGCCTAAAACTTCTTCCTACCATTCCATTCCCATCCTTGTAAACCCTCCCGGTCTGAAGAGCCTAATAGCTAAAACAGACTTGAAATAACCACTTTAAAAAAAAGATTTGGTTCTAATATATATATATATATGTGTGTATAAGAATTCTTATTCTTATTTCTCGATACCTAAGAAAAAGGTGTGTCTCGACCATCTAAAATTCGGATCCAAGTCTACGTTTTCTTTTATTTGTGTCCTATGTTTATCTTGTGCAAGTGTAGTTATATATATATATAGCGACTTTAATACAGCCGTTGACCGTCTTCTCCTCTCACATCCCCTCTCTCTTTCCAATCTTCATTTCTTTCTTTCTTCTTTGGTGACACTTGCTTTGTCATGCTGTCTTCTTCTTGTGGTCGTCGTCGTCCCTCCTCCTCCACCCCATGGTGGTCGCCAATAATTATTTTCTTTGCTCAAAAATTTTCATTCATTCTTTTCAAATGATCGTAGTTTTTTTAAGCGTCTTTTCTCTATTTCATGTTTGACGTTCTCTTCTACCTGCATCATTTCTTTAACATTTTTATTTAATATTTTTTTTCTAATTTTGATTGTCTGCAACTTCTTCCTATGAAATCCATCTCTACCACCTCCAGTCTCTGTTCATCTCTTTTGGTCATTTCACGTGTTTCTACTCCATGCAGAAATATTCTCTGGATATGTCTGATATTTTGTCTTTCCACTAATGTCTTTTGACAAAAATATACCATTTAATTTATTAATTGCTTGCTATAACCTGTTTTTTATTTCTTTTTTACCGGTTCTCTTTTAAAATCATTACTTCTAAATATTTATATCCCTGCAGACTACGATGGCTTTTCCTTCTATTTCCCAAATTGTTGCCTTTTCGTTAATTACCATATTTTTTGTTTTGGTAAAATTTAATTTCAAAACAGCCTTATTACATGCTTCTATCAGTTTCCTCATCAAATGTATCCGCGTCATATGTATCTCCTGCCGGTCCTAAGAAATAATCGAATTTTAAAAATTCATTTGGCTAGCAACAACCAAAATATGAAGAGGTGTTTTTCCCATATTCCACTGATACTAATTAAGAACACCTTAGCCACAAGTCCACCTTAACTGTGAGTACTTTTGTGGGTGCCTGATTCTCCTGGGAGACGTCAGCTGGCACCGGTCCCACGAACTGTGGCGTGAATCCTCTCCGCAGCTTAGTGCTCGTCCCATGGCTTATCGCAAGGTGCCCGCGTCCACCCAACCTAGTGTTCATCACGTTTCTTTGTCATCTCCAGTTCCCACACTTATATTTAGGAGCTGCTACGTCGCCTTGCATGCGTGTAAGGATTTAAAATTTTATTCATCTTTAACAATTCTCCTGCTTACGCTGGCTTTCGTGCTTGAAAATGGCATTCTTTCGTTTTCCAGTATCTCGAAATTTCATTTAAAAGACTCCATTGAATTTCATATCAGGAGATCCCCGAATGTAATAACAAATACGGATCCTGAATCATTGTGACCTATTGGATGGAGGTAATGCCTAGTCGCGGAATCGTCCTAAATTTAGAATGAAAATAAATGAAATAATTAGGAAAAATAATGTATTCTGCTCCGTGTCTGAGTAGTCGTAATGTTTGTTTTTACTTGTACATATATCTTTTTTATAACTCAAAACACATTATTTTTTAATATTTTTCATTTTTCCGGTTTAAGAAAAGAATATTATTGCAACTGTTACGCTTAAGACTGCTTGTTTGCTGTGATTTAATTGGCACGCCGAGTATTATGCATTCCTAAGAATTCAACGGGACTGACTTTTCATTCGTCGTCCCATCTCTCCCTTGCTGTACTAGGTTCATCCTGCCTTCGGCAGTAATCCTATAGAGAAGGAGAAAAAAGACTCATAAAATGGTCACCATCCTCTTGAATATTTTTATTAGCAGTCCGGGGCCGGAAATGATGTCCGTTTGTGAATGTGAAACTATGAGAATCTGATTTTCCTTCAAACAAATAGTCTTGCAAGGAATTATGTCTGGGTGGTACTCGGTAGTTCTAATTTGATGTACATTAAAAACACCTTACCGGCGTCATTTTCCATCATTCATAGAACTAAACGACTTGTTTTTGAAGTGGAAGACTTCTTATCCTGCCACATCCATTTTAACCCCGTGCTCAGAATACTTTCGAAACATGGAGAGTAAATAGAAAAAAATGAGTGCCAGCGTGCAAACATTTGTACGCGTGCGCGCGCAACACGCGGCATTGTTGGTCCCGGCCGTTGAAGCCGCTTAAGCATGCGAGGAAATCGACCTCTCGTCTTCTACACACACAGTCCGTTATTACTGTATAACTTAACGCTACGAACAACGTTAGTTCTTTATCGGCAAATCCATTTTAACTTTTACGTCTATTAATACATTCAGGGTGTGGCCTCAAGTCTGGTCAACACCGTCAGGCTCTTCAGAGCGAGAGGAAACATTTAAAAGGATGGGAATGGAAGCAGGAAGATGAAGTTCATAAGAATCTTCAAAACTATGTTTCAACTTGTAGTTACTTCCAATTTTAGCTTCTAACACACCACGTTCTTCCTACCGCCCTCCTTTCAATTTAGATCATTTTGGTGCATTTGTCTCTTATTTCAAAGACTTTTTTTGTCCTGGCTCAGCGACATCTGTAACATTTTCACTGTGTGTTCCACTTCTGTCGGCCAGTCGACCGGGAGGGCCACCCTTTTTTTTGTAATGCGACTGCTCTTGAGGAGTTTTTACAGGCACGATTTTTCAGTCGGTGTTGCCGCTATAAAATATATTCGGGGTGAACGGGATTAGAAACGATAATGTGTGAGAACAGCGTGGAAGGGAGAAGCGTGCACTCGAGGGATTAGAAATGGAGGGTAGGAAAGGGAGCAGGAGGCAAGAGTAACGACTGACGAGAGATGTAATGACGAAGTGAAAGGAAAATGTTAGGCCAACCATAGGAAAATGCGGAAGGATCGTTTATCAGTTAAGAACAAGCGGAAGCAGAAGCAAGATGAAGAAGAAGTCGCGGTATTGGAGCAGTGCCACTGTCCGCAATGCAGGCGGCGCCACTTTCCGAACATTCGTTCGCTTGCCTCGTACGCAAATAGTGAATTCGTGAGGGTGTTCCGGGAGACGTCCCTTCGAGTGGCATTTCAACACTCCTAGGGAGGTTGCCAGCGGCTGCCAAGTCCGGCGAATACGGGGACCGCTCAAACACAGTCACGCTTCGTTTGGCTAGTGGTAACTCATTGAAGATTGTCGCGCCGTTGGATGGATGACGAGAGAGAGGGAGGGAGATGTATGTGTTTGCAAATCGAACTCACGCACGCCCTCGTTCCAAAACCCGGATTCTAAATATTTCCGGGAAACCTTCCGCTACATATTCATTTGGAGTGCAGTGCAGTTACAATCGGATGGACCCCCTGGGATAAATTCTCTTTTGTGAACGCCCTCTGACGTTGCTGCATCTGTCTCTTCCAACACAGTAGCGCCCCACGATGTAGTCCAAGTTAAAAATATATCCCCGTCCGTTCCTTATTTTATTACCGAAGGCCTCCGAGGAGAAGGAATCTCGCGTGGCGGTGTTTCACCAGTTGGTCCCTCTGTTCCAGGTGTGATAAGGAGAACATGGTGAGGTGTTGGAGGGAGGGTTGGGGTAAAGGAGGCTTTGACTGGTACGAGGGCATTGGTGAGGAGGGGAGGAGAGAAGCTGCAAATGCCCGACGACCGGAATTGAAGGTCCACACCGAGTGGCCGACCCCTCGATCCATCTCCCCACCCCCCGCACTCGCCCCGGGGTAACTAC
>WURS02027421.1:0-11726 GCA_011762765.2 Rhinocypha anisoptera | reverse complement strand
AGTTCACCTGTATCAAATATGCACGCAATGTAAATAACGGAGGCGGCTAAGTATCTTGGCTGCCCGAAGAAAATATGAAAAATGATTCAATTCTGAAATGCATACCTTAATTTTATGAAAAAATATCTTTTTTAATTAAATAGACGGTGTTAATAACGGTGATCAGGGTTATTAAACTTGGAGATGTTATTCATAGTTTTGTCATCATATATTATTGTATCAGTTCATATATCATTTCATCCTGAAGATAATTACGTAACCTACATAATAATGAGAAACTTACCTAATTTCCACATAAATATATTCATGTCAGTTATAAGATAATCTCCTAAAGTATTCTCGCTAGTGCGAATCTGATGTCTTTCATGATTTTTTTAAACTACAACTTCCTCAATAAAATACTTCCATTATTTCTAAAATTATTTTAAAACCGTCATTTGTTTACCATTCTTGCTGATACCAACCATTCAGAAAATTAGTTTTAGAAAAGCACAACATCCATGTGCTGGGTGGGATTCAAACCCGCGACCTATTGGTTATCCGGCGAGCGAGCAACCGACTCGGTTAACCTGGTTAATTTTTTTTCCAAGTATGTAATAAAAAACGTGGAATCTAAAATGTTTAAAGTTGAGTACTGTACTTCAACCTCGATCTGTATATTTTTAAAATAAAGTTCTCTATTTAAGACTCGGGTTTGATATCCCAATGAACATTCGGATCACTATCTCATCCTCCACGTCATATGTCCCTCTGATTAGCTAAAAATCAAAACAAACCACACTATTCAACCCTAAGTTTGTTTTCTTCTGTGAGAGTTGAGTTCACGCCATACGATGCTCAACTTCGTGTGAAATTCACATATAATCGTAGTGGGTTCGGTTCCTTTACCTATCATACCTGTGGTTTCTTATGAATATCTAGTACTAAAAAATCACTCAGCTTGGATTCTAGGTAGAGATCTCCAGAGGAGTCAGTGAATCTTGAATGATGATGACGACTGCAGAACAAGGTATAACACAGAGATACATCACTTAATTATTGGCCAGGACAAAAGTGACTCGGAAAATAGAGTGACTGGATCATATGGAGAGAATGACAGAGATATGGCTGCCTATTAGAATTTTGAGGAAAACGTTACATCACACCAGAAGAAAAGCTAGACTAAGGCTAAGAAGGTTTAATCATATCACCAAAAATCATCATTTAATGCATACTGAAGGATGTAAAATAACTAATGATAAACAATGGAAGCGGATGGTGGATACCAAGGACTGTATCGCCATGGTTATGTGGAGCATACTTAAATGAAAGTTAATCTAAGGAAATGATAAAACAACTTGAATAATTTGTAAAAAAAATATATTATATATAAGATTAACATTTTATTTAATGAAGATAATGGTAGATAAAATTGGCAAGCCAGAAAAGATGAAGATATGTTTGAATGGTGAGTGACTAAAATCTATGTTCAATTATCCGGAAACTGGTGTGTTTGAGATCCGTTAGAGTAAAACTGAGATCAGAGTAAGCATTTGTATGACAAAAAAAGATTTATAATATGTTGAATGGAAGGCAGGATTTAAAAATAATAAATAGGATGATAAAGTACATGATTTGGAGTGTGTTTCATGGATCTGAGATATGTGTATCAATGAAAAGAGAAATGTATAGAATAAATAGTGTAGAATATAATAGAGAGTTTAAAAAGTGGACATGGAGAAGAGTGCCACATAAAACGGTAGAAGAGAATTGCCTGCGAAGAGTAGAGGAAACAAAAAGTTTGCTTACCATAGAGGAATGGGAGATAGGAAATGGATAGGACATTTACTGAGAAAAGACCCCTAACGAGGGAAACTTTTTTGAAGATAAGGTGTTGATAAAAAGTCGAAGAAAGGAAGGAGAATAATAAAGTGATTGATGGCACGAAAGATGTCAGGAAAAGATATACCGATATGAGGAGAAAATCAGAAGACAGAGAGAGTTGAAGAAGCACCACGAACCAGAATTGGCGGAAAATTGATAATGAAGAAATACATTTCAAGGAAAAAATAAACAATGATGATTATACCCTCCACCAACTACACTCCGGCTGCCTATAAAAGCGGAGTTATCTATTAACAGTGAAAGTAAATCACACAAATAATTATGCTTATCGTGGTTTCCTGATTACTTTGTTTCACTCAACACGGTACATTTTGTTTTCATTGTTTACAGTTGTAGAAAGATTCGCCATTCAACCGTACCTTTATAAAATGATACAAAGAAACAAAACTAGAACAATAGCCTTATAAACTATTATTTCACTCCAAAGTTATTTCATAAATTATTTCCGGTATAATTATATAATAATCATGCTTAAATAAAACAACAACTGCTAGTTATTTTTCGTTGCATTGAGAGCAATAGCGGAAACGTTTTCATGTAGAAGAAGCAAATTTGATAATTCAATTTCAATACCTTACTGTTAATTCTTATCCTTTAAGCTACTTTTCGTGATATTCGTGCCATTTCTACCCAATCAAACAGACATTCAGCTCACTGTTCCGTCTCAGTTTCTCTCTTTACAGAGTTCATTAGCCAGAATTAGTTCCACGCCATTAGTTCAATGAGGAATGCCTTAGGACTCAATTTCCAATTCAAAATCATCTCATGCAGTGTTAAACACTCCCATTATTAATCTTCTTGGTTTCAAATCTCCGTTTCCCTTAATTTGCTGCACTCACGCCAAATGCGCAAAAGGAATAAAGGGTCTTTAACTTTCCATTCCAGCACTCCGGTTGGAGGATGTCGGGAGGGATCAAAGTTCCCATTTTCAAAGTTACTGGGCTAACGAGAAACAACTCGGAATCCTCTCCATGAAAACACCTGTGGAAATTAAGTCAAACACTTCACCAGCCCATACTTTTTATCTTTTTTATATTTACTTATTTACTCCACTTTCCCTCTTATTTAGTTCAACTTTCTTGAATTGGCGTTACATTATAAGCCTGCAGTGATTTAAATTATTAGGCCATCGTTGGATTCGCACTTTGAGTAAGTAATGCTATAATAATACGGTAAGGAATAAAGATAGATAAATGTGGTTAGGATCCGCATATTCTTCCATGTAAAATTAACTGAATGTGTAGGAGTGTGAATTAAAAGATTGGAAAATCAGAACCTCTGAGATACCAGCGTCACAGAAGATAAAATCTCAAGTTAAAGTATGGTATGAGGCAAAGATGAAGTGCGCTGTGAAACAACTTGCACTAATTTCTCAGGGATCGTGGAATATGCCAAAAGTGCGTCGTGTAAAAAAATGTTTGAATGTTTTGCATTTTTTAAATCTGGAAAATTCTCAAGATGGCACGAAACATACGAGAAAATTGGAAAATTGTAATTGGAAAATGCTCTTTTCTCCAACCACATCATACCTATTTTCAAATTACAACTAGGTTCAATAGAATAAAGGCAAATGGTGACGGTTATTTCATATATGTTTTGATTTCACTTGCAGTTAATAAGAACTGCCATAAGAATATATTGATTCACATCAATGAACGCCATTCAAATGGCCTAAATCATGACTTAGGTACTCTTTAGGAAAGGCTTAGCACTTGGCACGAAATAAGATACGAAGGGACATTTGACATTTATCTTGTAATATTTCATAAGCCACAATGGTTAAAGCTCGCATTGTGGTTATAGCTGGAGGATATTGAATGTCAGAGCGAGGAGACTGCATAATCTGGAGAATTTTGAAATATTTCATATACCTGAAGGCTATTGTTCAATAAACATGCGTATAAACTGGGATATTGGAATGAACAGATCATTTGTTTAATTTCCACTAATAGATATTTGTAGATATACTACATTTACAAATTTATTGTTTCCAGCGGCTATTATAACGTAACAGAAATGTTCCAATGGGATTATTCATACTACGGAAGAAAATCGAAATATTCATGCTACGGAAATAAAATAGAAATTGAAATTTTAGGATTTATTTTTTACACTTTAAAATTTATTGTGCTGTTACATAGCGTTTAAAAGTACGTTTATTGGAGCCAAGATTATTCTTAATGCTGCTGTTTTAGATAATATTATATTAATATTTACTCGGGCTGTACTGCATTCTTATTGTTTACATATCAGAAGCCGTGGGTACCAACAAGTCATTTCATTTGAAGAGTTTCTAAAAGTTACATCCAATAAATCAGATATAATTGTTCTTATATTTGAGATCTTCAGGTACTTTGAAATGAAATCCGTAATATAATAAAGTGACATCGGCACATGAACTGACGTTCATAAAATTCAAAAAGTTCAAGAATGGGGGAAAACAAATGAGAAGGCATATCGAATCCACTTTTGAATAGGGATATTTATAACACGCGTGGACTACGGATGGTTTGTCCTGAATTCGCAGTGGAAAAGTACGAATACTCTCTCGGATAGGGTTAAAATTTTCGAATTCATACGCTCACCTATTTTTTGCACCTTTAAAAATCACATGTCGCCTCAGGTTCTTCCTGCGAGGAAAGTCGACGACGCACAGTTTGCACGACGAAAATTGGATTATTTCCTCGCCTCGTCACAGAGGTGGCGACGCGCCTGCATCGCCTATTCGTCTAAAATTAGATTACAAACACGAGGGAGGGAAAGGGGGGGAGCACGATGTAGCGGTGCAGCTGGAAGTGGCGCCGAGGGACGAACGGGAGGCCGCAAATGGACGTGTTCCGCTCTCTCCAAATTCGTGTGAGGGCGTCCTTCCCAGCCTCACTCGCGATGCAGATGATCCAGGTGACGTGGGCCGTGGAACCACAACCTCGTAGGGGGAGGGGGGTGGGGGACGCGAGACCGTTCCGCCCCCCCCCCTTGCCCTCCCATCAATACACAGCCCCCCGCCCCCGCGGGACATCCCACCACCCGGACTAATCACAAGTCTCGCCGGTGCGCGGGTGGACGCCACGGTATGATGTGTGTGTGTCTCTCCCCCGACTCTCACTCTCCCGTGCGCCGCCGTTCTGTGAGGGGGCAGGGGAGGAAAACAGGGTGTGGGTCCCCACGGCGGCCCCTCGCGGCTCAGCGTGGCGGCGGCGACCAAGGGTCAGCCGCGGCTCGTTATCAGGACAACGTCCTGACACACCCAGTCACGCACACGCATTTAGTGTTGTGCGATGTCCGAACCGTCCACGCTGCTATCACCACGGCATCAATTGTGTCGCTCGCGCCGAGTGGTCCGGTGTTTTCTCCCCACACGTTTGCATGATGAAACTGACATCACAAACACACACACACACTCGAGGCGAAATCAATTCCATGCCCTCGCAGCCCCGCAATCGACCACACTGATGCCGTCACTCCATGACGTCCAATTACTCGCAGCTGACGTGTTCCAAATCTAATCTACTTTCCAGAAATCAAGCGCCAAAAAATCGAAGGGGGAGTGATCAAGTTTCGAATGGTAATAAAACTCACTTTGATCAATATACCTTACCGAACGTTGAATGACGTGAAATATCGTACATAAAGTTGTCCAAGTGCAATGGGTCGTGATTAGTAATAAGCATAATAGACGGATGGTGCCCTTAATATATCTGATTTTATATAGAGTACGAGATTTTTATTAATGATGAAGTGAAGGGAAAGATGAAAGAGTATAGTTCCGAATGAATATTACACGCAAGCAATGTGAAATAGAGTATTATAGGCGATAAGAACTTTAAAAATCCGCATATGCAGGAGGATTACGGGTATAGCTAAGTCGAACCAATCTTAGAATGAATAAGCTAATCATTACTTGTACCAGCAAAATTCTTTCCTTTGGAAAACTTAAACCATATTCACTGCAAAAATACTATTCTTTTTATGTTTTAGATAAATATTCGGCAAATTATAAGATTGGGTTGTCATTTAACTTCCTTATTCACTTTTAATACCCTTATCAGAACAATAATATTCTGCCGTGCTGCGAGTTTTCAGGGAATGGGCCACATTTTCACCTCCTTCCATTCACTGAGCATATCAACATGCTAGCAAAACAGGAATATGGTAGCGCCTGGGATATAAGCAGCCCGCACATGTCTTATGTAACAACCGCTGCATACCACCTGCGCTGCAGGCGGACGTATAATCCTGCGACAAAATCTGCTACTAAGCGTCCGCTCAAGCGAGTTTCAAGGTCACAGTCCAACTGCATTTGAAAACTGAGAAGGCGTAACTTTGTCCTAAGGCCTGTATACGTAGAAAAATATGATTACATCAACAAAGTAAATTCTTCAACGTGGGTTGTAAATCACTGTTTACACAGACTTCCTTTAAAATTGGACGGACGTGCAGTCAAATAAATACACCCGAAAATTCCATGCGAATCATACTTCAAAAAACATATACTATGATGTTGATATTTGTGAAGGATGCATGAACAAGCTTCGTTTTTTCTCCCTGGCAACTATTTTTGGCCAATTTACTTTGGAATTTGTGAAATGCGAAAAAGTGATTTAAAACTTTTCTAACGCACAGATTTTGGAAAACACTAACGGTAGGCATAGTAAAAACATAAACAAACATATTAGAATGGTAATATGAAATGTTTACTAACTCTTGTATCAACTTACAACTTTTTAAAGAAAAGCTTGCGCTTGCTTCACGAAATTAAGATACATTATTTTCTGGAATAATGCTTCGGTCTTCATTTTCCTATTCCTATGAATGGAAGAAATATTTTCACTCTGGAAATGAAAATCCCGAATAAGTTTTTACAATAATGCAATTCTCCTCGCTAATCTAATCAGGTTTCACCAGTTCGAGGAAGTAGTCCTTTAAACCATCTCTGCTTATGAAGATACAATGCTGTTACCACATTACTCTAGATTACACTGTTTCAGATTTAGAGATGGACGAAAAAATGTAGGGTTATTGTTACATCAAATCTGGTATTTATTGATGCAATATCAAACGCCACTGTAATAAATGTTATTTCTTGTCGTATAATAGCAAAATGAGAGATGAATTGCGCAACTTAAAAGTATGGAATTGCAACACCGCCGAGAAAGGGAAGGAGAAATCAAACACTTTGTCTCTAGGGAGGCCAAAAAACGATTGTTTTTTTTGTCTTAGCTACACGTACTCTTCCTCCAATTTTCTCTCCAGAGTCAAAACCCCTCACCTCTTCTTGGAAATCTCTTCTCATCCGAGGGAAAAAGCCCGAGCGACGCCCCCTTGGAAAAGGGAATCAACCACCACATAATTTTAAACAATAAGTTTGGATTCAAATTTAGGGAGTATTTATATATAATAAATTGAATGTTGATGTGAATCCAGTTTCTTCCGAAAGAAATTGATATGATGATATTTTGTTCTAACTATATATAGATCAAAGTAAAATAATTTTTCATGCCTAAGCGTTGTCTTAATGATTAAAAATAAATATTCATATGCATTATTTTATAATAAGGCTATGATAGAAAATAGTTCCTGGCTGAAAATTGTGATCACTCACACTTCCCTCCAAGTATACATAAGCCCCAGGGATTTTTTTCTACCTAATTTAGGTAAAACCCGAAGTTAATTAAAAATATAGGAATAATGTTCTTAATAATCCGCGGCAAGTTCTAATAGTAGTAGTAGTATTTTTACTTTGTACGTTGACTGCTATGGTCATTTAGCACATCAATGGATCATAGGGAAAATCATATTGGGGAACACACAACACCCAACCCCCAAGCGGAACTCGAACCCGCGAGCCTACACGGCGAGCACACCAATCCATGCTAATTCGGTCGGCAAGGATATTTCAATGAGCGAGCGTAACTACCGTGTTAACCCAGTTAAATATCGAGTGCCATTCACAGTACCTTATTGTTCTTCCGCCTTCACACCTTCCCTGCTTGTCGAAGAGTCTTCAGACGGCGAGAGAGTGTTTGTCTGCAGTCGCCTGCCTTCCGAAGAGATCGCGAGCCGTCCAATCTCCTCCACTGGAACTATGCGTCCCTTAAAA
Source organism: Rhinocypha anisoptera (assembly GCA_011762765.2). NCBI lineage: Eukaryota > Metazoa > Arthropoda > Insecta > Odonata > Chlorocyphidae > Rhinocypha > Rhinocypha anisoptera. The sequence continues at coordinate 3,742 of WURS02027421.1, read as the reverse complement.
CAGGAATCACACATGTTAGGTAAACAGTAAAAACAAAAATATTTAAGAAGATACCTTCTTATTCTTGTGTCAATATAGCTTATGAACCAATTCTCTGAGAACAGTCTGACATTCTATGGCATTCTACATGAAGGAGTAGATTCAGCTCTTTCTACTTATCACATTACTCTATATCACACTATTTCTGAGTTATAGAGTGGAATATATGAATGGAAGACAAAATATAGGGTTATATGGTTACATTAAACCTGATATTTGCTGATGTATATCAGACACCATTGCGATAGATATAAATGATCGCAAATCAAAATTATAATTTCTGTAGATGCCGACCATATTAGTCATCCCAGATTATAAAACCAATATAATGTAGCCATGTATATAAAACCCAAGAACCACCAATTAAAATTATATATGCACTAAATCAAACACAGAAGGTGACCTGATATAAATATGGAAAATAATTATGATAAAAAGTGATAATCACGTCAAAAATAACGAATAAAATAAATATTGATACCAATGGGAGTGTCACTTGGAAAGGAACAAGTAACAAAATAGAGTAAGAAGCCCTTTTAAGGGAGTTAAACGTTCGACAGATAGCATAGAAGAAAAGCACATTAGGAACCTATCGCCCTCGTACTAAATTACTCGAAGGAATAGAGATTCCCAAATTTAGTGAATCAATTTCCATATATGTGATCCTGATTTCGGGAATTAAATGAGAAAAAATATTTGAAATACTCCTGACACTTGTTTTGAAAAAGTTGTGAGAAACTAAAATGAACAACAATAGGATATTGCTTCGTTTCGAATTTGAATCGATATTTTCAAAACCAAGAGCAGAGAAGAATTTAAAGAAAATTCTTGCCATTCATAATGAAATTTCCAAATGTTCCTCTATGTTTACACTTCCGATTTATCAATAAATCTATTTAATTTCCGTTGCAGTAGATAGTTTTTAATTATAGTTTCAAAGGAAAAAAAGAAAGATTTACGAGAAAATTTGTACGTATAAATGAATAATTTTTTTAACCAACAGGCTACTGCATTTCATTTTAATGATTATACAGCACCTGAAATGCCAGTAAATTAATGCATAATCCCGAACGGATAGCTATGGATCACTTGCCTTCACTTGTTCCCAAAGTTATGTGAATCGTTATCCATATACTAATTTTAAAGGTATTTATAAAAAAAGAATTTAGAAATGTACATAGGTGTGTTTTATTTTCAAAAGGTTAGAAGATAAGCGTGTTTATGACTATGTCGGTTCAAGTCTTAGGGACGCCAAATATTTTCTCAGCCTTTAAAAAAATCATTTTGTGAACTTTTGGGACGGACAACAAGAAAAACCTATCATAGAACCTACAACTTTTAGACACTGTTGGATAGCAGAAGTCTCAACAGAAGGCGCTGATGGCACAGGACAAGTTGATCGTCCCTCACTGTAAAATATTCTGGAAGTAAAATAGTTCCAGATAGGGTCTACTGGAGGCGTATATCGGTCAAAATACATATATAAGTGTAAGATAGAAATATCAAACTAAGGTCCTTATAAATTACTGAGAATCTAGAAAATTTGATGACAGAGATGATGGAAGCCAGAATTGTCTTGCCAACACAGTTCAACATAAACTTTGAAGGGCAATATAAGAAATACAAGATTTGACCATCCAAGGACCCGAAGTGAAGGGAAAAGAAATTAATATGCTATTAATATATTAATTAATAAAGGACATATAGAGTGAGAAATGTGAATGTGCTCAGAAGAGTTAACGAAAGAGTGTGATAAGTTAAGAAACTAGAAAATTATGAATTATGAAAATTAAAGAAGTCTTCTTCTGATGTGGGTCCAGAAGAAGAATTACCAAATTGGTAAAATAATTTTCAATAGATGGAGTAGGATAATGGGGTACCATTCAACTAATCTTCGGATTGAGAGGCATTTAATGAGATTCTAAAGCGAGATTTAATGAGATTCTAAAACCTTTAGACCACCTATACTCCTAAAACCCAACAACTATTCCTGAAATATAAGAGAAATAAGAGAGATAACAAACTTCTGTTCTGCGGTCAATGGTCTACTATACCTACTATAGCGGGCCTTCTTTGCCCTTGGTCAAGGTTGGCGCCGCTCGCTCTTAGGTTACCGGGGTGATGGGAAACCCGAGAATGAGTACAATGTACATATGAAAGAAATAAAAGAAATCCCCGGCAGACATGATACAATGTATATGTGGAAGAAATGATGTGTGAGAGAAATAAAGTCAGTCGTGTGTAGGAGAGAAGGTCTTTCATTTTCTTCTGCCCCTTCTCCCGCGAATCGGCGATACACCTACAATATTTTTTAAAGTTTGAACCTGGAAAATTTTTATCCTGGAACCGGAAATAAAGCTGCAGCTGTTCCAAATATATATGCGACAAAGTTGTGAAAGTGTCAAGTCATTAAGTAACGAAAAATACCCAAACCACACTTCAACGCTATGATCGGTTTGATAGGTCAGAGCAGTGTTTCCCAAACTTTTTCAAGCCACCGCCCCCCTTTATTCCTTAAACCTATACACATACGCCCCCCGATCGTAACTTTCTTGTTTCTTTTCGCCCACTATGGGAATCACTGGATTAGAAGTAGAGAGTCACCAAGTAATAAGCCGAACGACGTGTGAAAATTCACACATCCGGGTAGGGGGGTCAGTTCCTTCTATTGTGCCGTCTGGGTTTCTCACGAAATTCTGGCACCATGAAAATTGTTCAGATTGGCTTCTAGCTTGTGTCGTCATCAGCACTTGAAACTGGGCTGCCATTCTGCAGCCAAGCGCTCTACCTACGGTCCACCACGGTATTAGTCAAAATCAAAAGCAAAATAATTCATAAGCTTAAATTTTGTGAAGCGTTAAAGAAAATTAATTTTCTTAAGATATATGAGATTGTACCAATTTGAATAATTCAGTTATTGCAGGAAATATAAGACAGTAAAAGTATAATCCTTAAAACTATACCCTACTTGATACGCACTCTATAGTGCCATATAGCACTAGAACAGTACGAGTATACAGCACTCATTTCGAGAACTAAACAAAGGATTGCACAGGTATACAAGGAGCTGGAGATAGAAGCAGGGGAAATTGGAATGATAGTTATCAACAACAAAACAAAATATATGATCATGAACCCATCAAGTAAATTTAAAATCATTCAATACCTTGAAATTGGATGGCTAATATTTGCAGGAGTAGAAGAGTTTAAATGTCTAGGAAATAGAAATCAATTGTAAAAACAGAAGTACTACATGCATAATTGAAAAAATTCAATTAGAGAAAAAAGCATATTATGTAAACCTAGGGATGCTTAAGAGCAGGCTAATTATGAGAAATATTAAATTGCAACTATTATTCAAATCGCTTAAAAGGCCCGTAATAATGTATGTAGCAGAACACTGTACGATCACAATCACACAAGAGAATGCTTTGAGAATATTTGAAAGGAAAGTACTCCGGAGAATATGTTGATAAGTAATCGAGAATGAATCGTGAAGAATGAGAAATGAAAATTTGAAGGCCACAATGAAAGTAATGTATTGTAAAATATATACTTATTACAATATTGTAAAATTCATAAAATCCCTGAGAATCCTGCGGTTGAGCCATGCGGAAACGATGCAGTCAACCAGTATTACTTTCTATTGTTTTATCGGAAAGCATCTAAGAAGTAAATAACCATTTAAAGATTCTATATTTTC
>WURS02027411.1:0-11726 GCA_011762765.2 Rhinocypha anisoptera | reverse complement strand
AGTCCCTAAGTCAACCACGAGGTATACGACCGAGTAAAGACCGGTTCGCATTGAACACAAGAACATAACGTAAGAACTTAAACTCAAGAAATTAAGAGTTGAGCATATTCGTCGGAACGACACCGTAACTTAAGAACTTAACGTAACGCGAGAATGATGGCCCATCTTCATCTTTTACGTTATGTCCTTAAGTTGCGCAATCACGACGGAGAGTGAGTTCCTCAAGTTATCCAATCGTTCGTGGCGTGCACAATGGCTTTAGCAGTGGCCAGAAAGTGAAGTACCAACATAGACAAACCTGAAACAAAACACGGAGTCCGTGTTAATTGATTTAGTGAAAAATGAAAATTACTTTCGCAACTCAATTCCGAGCTTCACCGCAATCATTTCCGTCTGTATCTGCTGATAGAGAAAGCAAAGGAGAGTAGAAACATTCTCATTGGCCAACTTAGAAAATGAATGACGTTATTTCATTGGTTGAGCTTAGTAGACATAGACCATTGTGAACGATAAAAGATTTAGTGCTTAAGTTATTCTAAGCTTCGTCCTTAAGATATGTTCTTAAGTTCAATGTGAACCGGCCTTAAGGTTCCGGAACGGACGCATTCGGTCTGCTATCAGAATGATGAAATGATGCCGATTTACTGAGCGATCACGTAATTTGGCGGTCGCGAGTGTCGCGACGTAGGTTTTGGACGTTGTTCGCAAACGAATTTACGTCTATGATTCTGATGTATTCTAGGCAAGTGAGTGAGCACATTATGTGTACTACACACTCTCTATAAATGTTAAATGCAATGACAGCAAAAAACTAGATATCCATATTGAAATAAAACAGTAGGTCAATCATCACATTTTAAATTAGAAAACCCGACCATGTTGTCGACAATGTGCCGATAATTTTCAAGGTGTCGAAATCATGGTCGGGTTTTCTCATTGAAGTGTGATAATTTAACTACTATTTTATTTCATTATGGAGAATTGTCACACAGTGACATCGCTAACGCTTTCATACCAGCAAAATACTAGAATAATTTCTTGGTTTTTAATAACTTTTATCTGTTTTACTTCAATGCAGGGAGAGGAACTGGCTCCCTTAATATGACGTGTTCCTACTCGCCTTTGGGCTTAAAGTTATATCCTCTCCTATCAAACCAACCTGTGGGTTGAGTACTGTAGTTACTTCAATGAAAGATACCTTTCACGTCCCAGGGAAAATGTGATTTAGAACATATATAGCTATACGTTACATATATACCTATATACGTTTTATTTGTAGTATGTATTTGATATTCATGATCACTTCTGCCATATTCTGATTGTGTTTTTAAGATAATCAAAAAGTTAACCTACTTCAAATCATAAACTAAAGTTCAGGACTTTGAATCTTCAGCGCCATCTTTCTTTATTGGTTTTCAAGTCGGGGTGGGAACAATAATAATAGTATCAATAACTTTTATTTCACTCCTACTAATACCTAAACAATGGTTATTAAATGCTTTTAAAAATCCATGTGAGAGAATAGTCAGTCTTTTATAAATCTTAAAAATATCGTATACACTCTTTCTGGTCACAAACTAAATTTTTAGGAAGCTAATTAAGTATTTTTGGAGTAATATTACTGTTTCTATAGTTAAAAGTTTGTTACTCATTCTAATACTTGCGTAATAGGATTTTCAAGTCTTTATTCGATCCTTATTTGACCGTTTTCATGTGAAGACAGCTCCGCGCGTAGAACGAAAGCCGTTGAATGACATATCAAGGTATTTTCTTCACTTAGATTTCAATAGGCATAAGCTGGCATACTCGTTCTGGATCCACTTTGTTGTGTCCTAACTGCCATCACCTTAAACTATTCAAAATGTCAAGAAGACAAGATATCTTACATAATAGTAGTCTTATTAGCATTTTATAGTCGTTATATACGATTAAGGGTGAGATTATACTAAATGAAAGGCACCAATGTTGAGAAATATCGAGCGGCACCCAGAACCTATAATTTACGAAACGCCATTAATTATCAATTGACTACTAAGTATAGTTAGCTTCAAATATATCAAGAGTCATTAAAACACAGGACTTAATCGGGAATTAAGAAAATACATTTTTTCCTACAGAGTTAAACAATCGTTATCGTACTAATTTCCATTTTCTCTTACTATCTCCTGATTTCAACTATTTCCTTGTTCTTAATTCGATTTAAAATTGTATTTTTACTGAAGATTCATGCTTGTGTCGTCATTTCTTGACCTTAAATTCTATTTAACGAACCGTACACTAATATCCTTATTAGGACTGAGTCGATAGTTAATTCCGATATAGTTAATTCTAGTAGTGAAAATTTGCTACTGTACTTTGAAGATATTGAGGGAAAAGATTAGAGTTGATTCAATGACCAGTATATCACTTAAAACTAGGGCTGAGCCTATAATTAATTCCGATATAAATAATGGCCGATATTCGGTTATCAGTATATCGGTTTTGGAGCAGCAGAATTCGATAATATTTTCACATTTAAGACTTTCTCATCAAATAGTTGTGTACAGTAGAAGATCGCTAAATCGGATGATGGGGGACGTGATATTTTTCAGAGTTACGATATTTCCGGTGTTTAGATCTTATTCGGTTGCTTATGGCTGATAAAGTTGCACGTACAATACAAAAATCCCCCACCACCATCCTCCTCGGAACAAGTTAAAGATGGGGTAGAAATAGGGATGATGAATAACGTATTATGTTCACTGAGTTGAGTCATCACTACATGTTGTATTCAATTCTAAGAAATGAGATCAATACTCGTATCAACTCTCGTAATAACATGTTCACCTTTCAGAATTAGCAAAAATATTTTTAGCTGTGCCACCAGGGTCCATAGCATCGGAAAGGTTTTTCAGCTTAGCAAATTTAGTGTTTACTAAGACAAGGGGTGCATTGAACCCAATCAAGGTGAAGCAACTTGTTTTTTTCGCTAAAAAATATGAGGTGACATGGAATAATTATGAATAAATTGTTTATTTTCATGTGAAGTGTAGGTTGATATTTTAAATAAATACTTAAAAACTAATATGTAGAATTTTTTTTAGCCTTAAATATCAATCTCTAATACCTCATTAGGTATGCAATATACATATGTACAGTTATATCGGATTATCGGAACATAATATCGGTTATCGGAAAAATAAAGTTATCGGCTCACCCCTACTCCTTATTAATGCATATTTTCTGTTGCTATCATTCATTCCGGTGTATTTGGCTCTTTTATTTTGATGGTATCTATAAGGTCATATTTATACCTCATTTTCCCAAATTATTTGTGACTTAAAAGTATTCCAGTATGCTGGAGGTATGTCGTGCACTACTTTATGATTATAGAGGTAATTTTTTATGAAATTGCATCCTGTTTTCGGTTTATTAAGATATATTATTAATTATCATTAGATTATTTCGGGTTTTCGGGTTTTGTAATTTTTTATTGTTGAATTCCCGCTTCGTTACTTGGAATAATCATTAGTTTTTTACGGTAGTGATATACTTATGTTGAGCCAATCTTCTCCCTTAACGGACTCTAAATTCTCCCCAAAGAACAACACTTCCAATCAAGCCTTCGCTCTCCACCCTCTACTTAAAGGGATATCATTCGCCCCCCTTGCCACTCCAGCCACCCATGTCCGCCTCTTCCAACATCTTGGACATTCCTCCCATCCCATTGGAAACAGAAGGGCGAAGTTTGTATCCACTTCCCCCCCTTTAATAAGCAAGTCTTGCGACGAGGGAAAACAGGTAGAACGGTGGGGCATAGAAAGAAAGTGAGACCAAGAGATAGAGTAGGGGGGGAGAGGCGTACGGAGAAATTGGCGGAAAAAATGCAAAGGGGTGTTACGAGGAGAAGGTTGGCAGAGAGAGAGAGAGTTCGAGAAATTACATGGCGTGAAAGAGGGAAAAGGAGAAAAGAAGAAAATAATACAAATTGTGAAGTACGGTGGAAAGAGTTCGCGAGAATGATAGGAAATTGAAGGGACGACGAGGTCTACACGTGGTAAATAGAAACTTTTAAAGCAGCTGCTGGAGCAAACGACCCTGCGAAAGAAATTTTTTTTTAAGCTATCTACCCAAAGGGAAAAACCATCTCTCATTAGTGAATAGTGTTTCCCCCCAGTAATTACATGCTTTAATCATCAATAACATTCATGTCACTCCTCGTGAAGTTTGCGTCACGGGTGGAATTCCTCTTTCTTTTTTCAGGGCTTTCGTCTTGATCCGTTTCCTCCAGAAAGCAAATCCATCTTTTTTTTTAGAAGATTTATAACAAAAGTCTGGTTTTTCATCAAGATTATATATATATATTTATATCCACTCCTGGAACTTTTAAAATGATCCGTATAAGGCAACCGCTCCCAAAGTAACTTGGTATTTACAAGATGGTGCTGCGAAAGACACACAAGCATATATTCCGCCGTGATTTTCTTTACTCTATGCAACCTAAAAATAAAGTAAGTTCTATATCTCTTTGCAATATAAATTACACGTATAATGTAATTTGTTAAACATGTTATAACTTTTCAATTTTCATATTATGACAGTTTATGTGCTATTTCCCAGTCATTTGTTCGAGGTCAACTTTCTAAAGTATTCTCTTTAAAGCTATATCTGTTAATTTAGTGCGTTTTATCTTAAGTAATTAAGTAAGTACTAGTTTCATCCTATTTTTGGAGGCTTCTTCTTCTTTCTCTTCTTCCATTTTCATCTTTATAGGCATGTCTTTCCATGTTGAAGAGCTTGATATTAGTGCTGATCGGCCTTGAAATAATAAAGAAATGCGTTGTTGCAGGCGTCACTTTGTGTGAAATTTACTCAGTATATTGACGAGAGGAAAATGCTTGGTAAGTAATGCCACAGGAAAAAACCACCTTTCTGTAGAAATACCCAGGGTGTTCCTCTCATCAATAAATACCAAAAAGAATACTTTGTCTAAAAAGTAATGAAAGCACATTCTCCTAACAGCTGCAGCAAATGTCCTACGTAGGTCTCTTGTATTGGGAATGTAAAACAAGATTTAAGCATTGGAAGTTGCTAGAGAACATATGTCAGTGAGCCTATCGGATATGTATATGCCTAATTTGTTTGAAGATGAGATGTGGACGGAGTGAAAAAAATTTCATACGGGGAAATTTCATTTATAAGCAAGATGCCACTCAAACGAGATGTGGTAAAAATACACTAACACGCGTTAAATCATAGATAAAGGCCGTGTTACATGTGGAATTTCTGAGCAAAAAGGGCATCTCTAACTAAATAATAGTGGACATTAAAAAATAAGATTAAAAATCTATGTTTTCTATTCAAGAAAAGTAGGGCGAGAAGTATACTCGGGTGGAAATCTAGTCATAGAACTTTCAGGAAAAATTTTAAACCTGAAAAAGCAACAAAATAGCTTAAGTATACGGTGTATTACTGGAAGTCGAAGCCCGCAATATGAGTTTCTCAAACAAACAGTCCGACGCCTTTGTGGCAAGGTGTTAAAGATTTATTGTGTCAAAAATATCCCTGGGTCTATATATCCCCCGTGATACGCGAAGCGATAGCCTCCCCAAAAAGTCCCGAAGGGTAAATGTACCGTTAAGAGGGGCTGCAAGCGTTCACAGTCCATCTATTCCAATGCCTAGGGCGCAAGCGAGAGATAGAGAAAGGAAGGGGGGGGGTGGAATGAATAAAAGAAGGGGGATATCGAACAGGGTCGTCGTCGGGCAAGAAACAAAACGCGGTGGTGGGCACGAGAAGAGGAGGAGGTCGTTATGCTCCTTCCCTCTCGGTAAGGGGTGAGGAAAATTACGACCCAAAAAAAAACTAAAAATAAAACGGCCTACCGTCCCTCTCCGCGACACAAACTTACTTTCTGTAAGACGCTCCGAGGATCGGGCTCCTCCTTATCTGGAGTTTAAACCGACCGTCTCTTAACTCACACGACGGAGTGCAATGGAGTTTCGTGGACGAAGGTTCGGGGAGGTGCTGGCGTCGCTAATGGCGGACTTCCTCTCGGTACTTTCTTCCGGAAGGAACGAGGTCCGGCCGAGTTCGTCCTCCGCCTCGCAAAAGAAGCATTTCCTCCATGGCGACACAAAGGGAGGCTTCCATGCGATCCATCAACTCGCCACTAATTTTCCTGTTCGCGCACCTCGTAAGGCGACGAATGCTTTCGACTGATGTCCCGAACACTGAGCTAAGGTTGGCTAGACTGGTTGTTAACGATGGGGAGGACGAACTGAGAGAATCGGTCATCACACCAAAGTGGAGGTATCGATCTTGTATTTATTCAAGGTATTAAGCACACAAAGGTTACGAATAACGGGCCTTGGGCTGGAATACGCCACAAGCCACCCTTGGGGAGCATTTGTTTAAATCCACCTTTTCGCTTGCGATTGTAAAGGGTGATAGCATAGCTCTACTTGAAAATCTGATTCGTTCCAAAACTTACATCTTACACTTCCTCTTTTCATAATTGTACAACATTTGTTGATGTGTTTGACCATAATAATAAGCCCTAGCTTACGCAATATGAAATACATTATCGTTACGATGAATTATGAAAGCAGACAACGTATGTGCACTAAAAACAGGGATACTGGAATATGGGAAATATCCTCTTTATTAAATTGTTACGTGTAATACATGTATAGAAATTTGTGATTACTACTTATAACCCAATATTTTGAATTCTTTATCATTTCCGAAAAAAGAAAATATATACAAAAAGAAATTATCAACTGTCACCGAATGATGGTTTGATCACGGGTATCCGAACTTTTGGGTAAGTAAAAGCAAATCCTAAAGAGTAATACCAAAGCCGTATTTTTTACCGAGTCATTTAAGGAACATAGAATGAAGTCAGATGAAATATAACAAAGTGCGAAAAGATCTTCTATATTTTTGAATACACGACTTCACAAATTTAATGATGCTGACCAAACAAGTTGTTTGAAAATTGAAGTTCTTTTGAGTGGATTATTTATCCACTTTCGAGTGGATCATTTATTTTCTGCACGAAAGGATTTTATAATGATCGGATATTGATTGTTCTCAGACACGGAGGATTGTCGGCCGGTACAGTCGTAATGGGGAGGAACAATATCACACATTTTAACACACATGGTTATGAACGGTTCAAATTATGAACTAGTTGCAATGATATAAAAATTTCCTCTGTGTTACCATAAAAATTCTATGTAACGACTCCAGATTTTTTAGTTTGTAATGATATCAAATATCACACGCTTTTCAACGCGGTACCAAAAGTATTTTTTTTTCAAAATTCGAAATACAAAAACATTTTTAGCTTATTCGGTTATTCTGAATCTAAAATGTAATTTGCAGTTGACGGGTATTCCATTATAGTTAGTGATATAGAATGATATTTACAAAAATGAACATGAATCGCTATTTTTGATTTTATACTATTTGTAATGAAATAACATTGCTTATCCTTCATGAGCTCAGAGGTTTGTGTTCTAGCAGCTATGTGAATATTCGATTTCGTTGTAATCCTTGTTTGTTACATGGTAAGCTTTATAAAAAATCATTGTGAAACACGTGACGATGGCTAATTTACTATGAGTTGTCTAAAATTAACTGCACCGCCGAGTCTATTTGGCCTATCTTGTCGAAATATGCTATAAATATAGGTTAAACCCGAAGGTTGGTTTCTTAGGTGAGGGTAGACCTCACCTGGTTCTGAGCCCAACGGCGTGTGAATATTCACATATCAGGGAAGGGGACCAGTTTCTTTCCTGGTACTGCCTGTGGTTTCTCAGGATGGAATTTAGAAAATCACTCGAATTTAGATGGAAATGTCCAGAGTCAAAACCGAGCCTTGAACCCGAGTCCAACGTCCATTAGCCAAGTTCTCTACCCTTTGGACTAAGACGACCTCAATATGCTTTAGAACCTTGAAAAAATTTATTATTCGCAATGTCTTATGTAAGCCGACTTTCACTTAGTATCAATGTTTGTGCCATTATGCTTTAAATTATATATATATATATATAGTATCTTTTATTTTCGTTACTACGGTTATTGAATGCATTAAATTTGTTAACTTGATGATGATATATTCATACTAAGTTTAGTAATTCACAATTAAGAGGTCACTAAAACTTTAGTCTACTTGTTATATATGTGTATTGAATATATAAGTAGGTTTTGGAATAAGGTATATTATTATTATAGACAAACTAACATTAATTTTATCTAAGACACTCAAAGTGGGCTTGCGTTGAAGTTTCTTGTGCCTAACCGATATTTATTTTGAAAGAAAACGAGGGTAAGTAAACCGGATGTTCTGAAATCAATTCACTTTATTCCCATTTACCCGTACATACCTACTCTCTCTAGCCTAACACCTGAGATAAACTAATCGTTTAGGTAATCTTTAAATAATCTCCACCAAGCATAATTAATTAATTCCCCCTTCCGATCCCAAAAGCTTATCGGGGAGCGGCGACATTTGCTCACGGCCATGCGGTAAAAAGACGAGGTTGAGGCGGCTAAAGTGTTGTGGAAACTGTGTAATAACGATTTTTGTGTGTTACGAATGAATACATAGATCACTAATCGTGGAATTATGCTCGTCCGTGAATAAATAGGTCACCATTTATAAATAGGGAGGTTGATAGAATAAAATGTCGCAGCATCTATGTGAGCTGCAGGACAGTAAATTACGTAATTCCTTATGACAACTCTGGGGTCGAAATGGCTAAGTGGAGTGAAGATGCAGGCAGGAAGGAAGGAGGAATAGGTGGGGGGGAAATAAAGGAGAAAGAGAGATTGAGTGGTGTGTTGAATTCTCAGGTGGGCTAATGTGACGATGTGTGCGGGAGAGTTTTTTTTTAGATGGTGCCGTACGTGAGCTGGTGAAGGTGTGCCTCCGCTGAGGGGTACGTCAAGGTAACAACCTGCAACCCTTGAATGACACAAGGAACACGTGGACGCAGAGTAGTACCACAAAAAGTAGGATTTCGACTGAAGGAACGGGGGCGGAGGAATGGGAAAGGAGAGATACGGCGCAGCAAATACATACTATTCAAAGATATACGTCAATAAGGAGAAGACGATTCAATAGACTGGGTGAAGGAAGGTTGGACAATTGGTCCAGGACGACATTTCTGGATGGAAATTTTTGTGTGTGCATTTACTGTGTGCGTTTGTGTTGGTGTGTGGATGTTTATGAGCACGGGGATAAGAATTCCTCGAAGAGTTACTATTGGGATTTCGGAATGGGAGTAGGAAACGCCGAGACATTTTTCCTTAAAGGTTGTGAGAATCGGGGTCAGGTATTATAAGTGAGTCGGGGTAGGAAGTGGAGAGGAGCCAGGCTAGGAGGGGCGAGAGAAGTGGGCATCTTGTTGGCCGGGGAGGAAGTGAGTGGATGAGACGCTTCGGACTTGAAGGGGGGAGGGGGGGGGGATGAGGAAGGACAAGCGGAGTGAGTGAGGGTTGGGGACAAACCGCTCGAATTGGTTCGAGGAAACGAAGAACGTACATAGGTTTATGCTAGAAATATTGGATGGCCGATTCCATCCCGGAATCACTTGAGGAAATAATGAGATTTGAAAGAAATGCATTAGTTTGCTCAGCGGCAGACAGGAATGTGGCCAAAAATATCCACTTCCACCGGAAATTTGCAATTTATAATTGGATTTCTGGAGCTCGAATAAATGTACTTCTATAAAAAATGTCAAGAAGAATATTTCAAGCATACATGATTTCATATTTCTCCAATATGTTTGCTCTATCTTCCTACTACTTAGTATTATTATCCTTAAGAAAATAATGTGCTCTTCCCCAGTCTAAGAGTGTGCATCAATGAAAATAAAATATTCTCTCTGCATTGATATTCAAGAGCCGGAGTCCATTTAAATTTGATAAACTTAAATTTAAGGATAGTGCTTAACTTAACCTTTCTTACTATCGTAAAAACGAAATTACATATCCCAAGAATTAAAACAGAAGTAATAAATATGGGATCAAACCCAGAATCTTGATGCAGTGAACTTAGTGAAGTAGAGTAATCACAGCGGCATCATATTACGTCCACTTTAATGATGAAATGATGATGATATATTCGTTAAAAATCATTAAATGCTATACTCGTACATATCATCATACAACAGTACAAGGGTATCTTCCATATTCTTCCGTTTCTCTTCATAATATAGGATTTTAAATCACGATGATACATATCTGAAATGCATATAGATGATATGAGTTCTAATAAATGTAAGTAAAAGCCGGTGATGATGCGATAAATAAAATACATACAAAAATATCTTAGAATATAGCTTGCATAAGGAAACTGAAAAATATCTCCTCATTGTAGAAATTAATTTCAATAAAATAATGATCGCAATGGCTAAAAACAGTATTTCCTCTATACTTGAGAATGTTTGTAACAGTGAACACAACATGACAAGAAAGCATAGGCACAGTTGCTGCGTTTATAATAAAAAATAAGATCTTTTCCTACTTGGATTTTCATTGTAAAACTCCTTTTCAATCTTTTAAAATATAAACGAATACGAATATTTTAAAATAAAAAGGAAAATATTTAAAAGATTTTAATGCTTAATATTTATTTTTTAGATACATATTTAAAAGATGTTACCTTCGAGACTAATTTAAGGGGAAAGGAAGAATTTACAGAATTAAAAAAATGTAGGGACTTTTATTTATAGGATAAAGCTGCTTTATGTTTCAAGGAACAAAATAAACCCTTAAAAATGTCTTTGCAAATGTACCTGGCGCCTTTAAGTACAATTTTATCTCAAAGAATGAGAAATTGTGGTGAGTCAAGCAAAAAAATAACTCTTACAATAATTTCAAAACCTAATCTTGGAGACGAAAAGGAAATTTCATTATGCATACTAGTTACAAACCGATAAATGGGATTCCAACCATTAATTCAAAAGGTGATTTCTTTTTGGTCCACATCAAGTTGAGAAATGGGCATAAATTTACAAAACAATGTAATATTCTCTGAAAATAGGGAGCAGAGTGAATTATTGATTACGGATGATGAAGTACGTAAGACAAATAAAAAGCATGACAACTTATTTTAAATTTCTACTAACACCCAAGACTTTGTACCTGGAGACTTCTGTTTCGAAATTGGATGTTCTAAAATTATTTCTACTAATTAATTAAAATTAAGCTTACTCGATTCATGGTAATGAATCAGATAATGTATAAGAATCGTTTGCGTTCCAAGGTAACTAGAAATGCAGATGTTTACTAGTTTGTGTAGATGTAGTCCCACCTAAGCGTTAAGACTAAGCAGCAGTTGTACAATATTCACACTAATGACGGGCAGGTTAACCTGGGAGTAAAGTGCTCGCCGGTTTACTCAAACCTCAAGTACCGCCTACCGTATGAGTGTTATGTTTGTCCAAAAAGGTTTTTTCCATTATGAATTTTCTAGGAAGTGCTAAATGATCATAGCCATCGACCCACCCTATTAAACAAATACTACTACTACTACTAATATTCGCACTAATCTGGTGTAGTAAACAAGTTCCCTTATACTTATAATATATATATATATATTTCCAAAAAAATATTTAATAAAAAATGTATTTAAAAAATATTATTTATTCTCACATGACTAATAAATTTAGGTCATGATATAGGGTAAAATACTTGTATTAATAAACAATTAAAATTTTTAATTCTTCAGGGGT
>WURS02027401.1:0-11726 GCA_011762765.2 Rhinocypha anisoptera | reverse complement strand
TCGTGTGGAACGCAAAGTTTTGTTTCTGTTGTTATCAACATGGATTTCCACAAAGTCTCGGCCTTAACCATTTCTCAAATATTGCTGGCCCATTGTTGAGACCTTGTGTGCTGGTCATTTGTTTCATTGTTGTTGATGTAGAGTTGAATTTTGGATGGTCGACAATTGGAAAGTTTTTGTTCGGTGTTTGTGTAAGGGGAAGAGCGGGGATTGTTGCGTGGAGGAATAGCGGGGACTGTTGAGTTAAGTGGGGGGAGAGTGTGAAGTGAGAAACGAGAGAATAAGACGTAAATTTGAGAGTGTGCTGCGTTTTTTTTTTTGTTTACTCCCGAGGAGGGGAATGGCACAAATAATTATGACGTTACATTGTCTTCCCCTCTCGGGGTGACCCTCTCCACCTTCAGGGTCTTTTGCGTCCCATGAACAGAAAGGCTTTCTCCCCGCCTGAAAGACAGATGGAGGGAGGGGGGACTGGGCCTTCCTCCCTCTCTCTCTCTCTTTCTCTCCGTTACCAATGACGCGCACCAAATGGACTTATATCCCTCGATCTTGAGAGTTTAACTGTAGGAAACGAGAGAGAGAGGTATACGAATAGGTAGTCTTTATTTCGGGGTTAGATCGAGAATGTACAAACTCCTCTTCCACCTGACCCCATGTCGTAAATTTTAAATATACAAAACAGGTTGACATTAAAAAGAAATATAAAACATTAAAGCATAAACAAATATATTACCTACAAATTTACAGCGAATACACATCCTTGACGTACGAGGATGTGCATTCTGTAGTGACGTACGTGGTTTCTTAGACACGAGCCGTCGCTAGGGCCTCGAGTTACGAGTAAAACTTTTGAGACGCAGGAGCCGACCCTCGGTGACATCACACCCAGTTGGCACAGATTGCCGCCGCTCAGATTTGCGATCCTTGTGCGGTCAATTCAAAGTTCTAACTCGCTGCGGAAGAAATTCTCCTTCTCCGTCGTTTCAAATTCGTCTTATGGAAAAAGATTAAAATTGACCCGCCATTCGTCTTTGCCGATGCGTTTATTTCTTTGATATTATCATTCGTTAGGTTTTTGATTTATTTATGTACAATATTTGTTGATTATATATATATATATATATATAAGTATCTAAGACGGCACAAAAAGTACATAAAAAACGCAGAAACACAGAAAAAGAGACACTCACATTCTCACAAGCTTCCGAACAAGAAGAAAATATGAGTGTCTCTTTTTCTGTGTTTCTGTGTTTTTAATGTACTTTTTGTGCCGTCTTAGATATCGTACTTATACATTGCTCCACTGAGCTTTTCTTCATGTGTGTGTGTGTGTGTGTATATATCTATATTTTCTCTGCAGTTGTCTGACAAAATGTAGAAATATGTATTCTACAGCTTAGGGGTTAATGAAATGGAAGCACACTTCACCACCAACAAAGACCAAACCTAAACCAACCCAAACCGTTAAAACAAAATCATGTGACCCATGTTTTGGGACAGGCATAGCATAATGTTGGTGGACTTCATGACACCTGGCACATCAATAAATGCAAATGAATACTATGATACTCTATTAGAAAACTCTATTGTATTATTCAAAATAAGTGAAAGGCACTGTGTTCATTCATGAAAATGCCTGCTCACACACATTATATGTAAGAAACAACTTTCACAGGACTTCATCCAGGTGCAGTTACAGGATCCTCCTTCATGACCAGATCTAGCACTGAGTGATTTCCATGTTTCTCTACCTAAAATCATTTCTTTTTGATCATTAGTTCAACAAGTGGAAGAATACTGATACTACATTGGTTTGAATCACAGCTGGTAACATTCTATAACAAGAGCTCACCAAACTGGTGCCTGGCTGTGTCAATTGCATTAATGCTAGAGGAAATTATGTAGAAAAATAATTTTGTTTGAACTTTACAATACAATCAAAACATTTGTTTATATACCTTCAGTAAAATCTCACTTAACCATCTCTTGATCAACCAGTCCCTGTTTTAACAGGCTAGTCTGGAGCCCCTTTACCTTATGCACCCAGAAAAACTAATTGTATCTTATCGCCAGAGTTATCAACATGTTACAGAATCATCAGTGAAGTAATATGATGAAACGCCCTACTAATACTATTGTACCTGTTTTAATATTGATGACATAAAAATAATGATATGTTACATTCTAAAAGGTTTTTTTTCAAATATACAATGACGTTTTCATAAAATAGACATTTTTTTAACATTAGGTTCATAATTTTTGTCTTTTATATAGGGAATGAAAGGAATGAATTGCTAGAAAGTGCTGAATTGATCATAGAAAATAATTGGGGATTTTTAAGTGAATATTGTAATTCTTATGATAAAAATTATGTAAAATAGTTAATAAAATATTGGAGTAACAATATTAAATAAGTGAGTAAACAAGTCATAGTTATGACATAATTGTTTCCAAATAAAAGAACTAACATTTATTGTAACAGCTACTCTAAGTTAGTCAGTACAATATTTGCCTATGTTTAACAAGTTTCTCAGATTATCTGGTCAACCCTCCTTTCCATTAAGTTAGTTAATTGAGGTTCTACTGTACATTTGTATTTATATCTTAGTCAAATAGAACATACTTTCTGGAAAACTCTTGTAAAATGTTTATTCTATATAATCTCATTTAGCTTATCATTCAATGTGTCTGATATTCACCATATAATTAATTAGTAATTTGTGGAGTCTGAACAAATATGTCTTGATTATTAAAACTTTAACAAAAATTTGTTTCAGATTGGAACTCAGCCCTATTTATCATTTTAAATGGGACTAAAGAAGAACACTTAGATATGCTAGATGGGGGTATCATACAAAGGTTGTTGGAAGAAAAATGGAAGACCTTTGCCAGGGTAATACCTTTGTAGTCTATTTTACTCATTTATGAGACTTCAAAAATATTTACTTTTTCCTGCATTTTTATAATATTATGATGCTTATAGGATTAAAACATTTTTACTGTCCTGTACTAATACTGCAGAGAATAACATAAATATGGAATATTGAGTATAACGTCAGTAATATCATATCGTAACATTCATACCTTATCATAACTTCATAGAATAGAATATCATCAAAACTTTTCTACTTTCAGAGACAATTTCTGAAGAGACTTGCTATTCTGTTCTTACATCTTCTGACACTGAGTACAGCTGTTTACCTGAGGCCAGCTGACCAAAATTCTCCTCTTTTAGGTAGACATCGTAATGCACATTAAAAATAAAATATAAGAAATTCCAATATTTCACACTTTACTTCTTTAAGTTATAATACTTCTTACACAATATTTTGTTTTTTTCAAATGACTAATGATAAATTATAAACATACTTTCAGGAGGAACAGATTGGCAGGACATTATACGCTATTGCTTTGAGATTGGTACTGTTGCTGGTGTGCTCTCATATGTGCTATTTCAACAGGGAGGAGAAATCAAAAACCAGGGCCTTATATCTTTCCTTAAGCAGCAGGTAAATTATTTGGAATCCACAAAAAAGTGATTTTATTTACTTTTATTGCCAAATCCTTGACAAACTAGTGGGGAATGATAAGTTTTCCAATATGGTCTTCGGTGATGAGGCAACATTCCACCCATAAGGACAATAGAACTATCAAAATTTCAGAATGTAGGGTAGCGGAAAGCTTTATAAATATGATTAACATGAACAGGGAAATTCAAAGGTTAATGATTTTTTTACATTGATTTGAGAATAGTTGGGCTTCTTTTACATAGTATTCACAGTAACATAATTAGTCTGTTTGTATGTGCTCACTAGTTGGGGAATGCTACAATTGCAGGAGGAGAGTCCAGAAGGGACACAAGGTGGTTACCCTCTGCTTTTTCACAAAAAGTGGAGTTGTACTTAGATGTCAATTCTCTAAATGCTAATAGATTGGACATGAGAACCTTATAGAATGTTTTTTGAGTCCCAATGATCTGATGGCAATGAATTTCTAATTGTAGGTTTATGTGAAGAACAGTGCTTTGTCTTTACATTATCAACTATGCAACAGAAACTGAAAGTATGTATCAGAGGGGCATTTGATAAAACAAACCAAAAGATAAAGGAGAACATGTGACAGGATATTGAATATCAAGTTGATATTATTTGGCTTTCTTGTGGTCCCTTAATTAAATTAGGTAGTAATTGCTAATGTCTTTCTTTACCTAGATAAAACTTATATTGTAAAAGTATATCAATACTGAATTGGTCTTCTAGAAAGTACATATTTGTTTTATGAGTATAACCTTACATAGTGTTGCATAATATAACTTCAAAATCAGAAACTCATTCATATTACTCTCTCTTTTTTAATATAATCATTATAAATTCAAAGACAAAATAAAGTTGAAATGTCTTTTAATCATTAATGTGCTTTTCCTAATGAATATGAAATTTATCTTCTTATATAGACTCATGCTCCAGCAAAGGCCATTTTCCTTTTGTCAAACATACTTATACTGGCTTGTATACCATTTCGTTTAGCAAATGATAAACGTACTGAAGAAGCCATATTACTTTTTGCTGTCCCTGGATCCTGGTTTCTCCTCATGTTCTTTGCTGGGTGAGCCAAAAAATGCTGTTTAAAACTGATGTTTTACATTTAATTGCTTTTGATTTTTCCCTATTGCCCTTTGACTATTAAGTGTTTGATCATCTATAATAAAGTTATAAATGCTGTCTGTAACAATTTTTTTTCCTGTGACCTTAGAAATTATTCTTGTCAAAATATATCAAGAGCTCAATGATTTCTTTAATCCTTAGGAAAATCCACCTTTTGCAAAAAAAAATTTGTCAATATAGATTTACAATGATAATTTTGCAATTAATACACCTGATACTTTCTTCAGGAGGTATATCAAGAGGCAGTCTTAGGGCTGTAGGGCTGTATCCAATATTACAATATACCAGCTAGTGATGAAAGCATACTGCACAAAAAAGTAGTTCTAATCAGTTTAATTATATTCCCTACAGAAACCATGCTTTCTACCAATCACACTGTAAAAGATGCTGCATGGCATGCACTTTTTAATGGTTTTACTTTTTATCTTTTTAAAATAGTGACAGAATATTTCATTGTAATTGATTATCCCCTTCTTGTTTTCTTTACAGGGCAGTGAAATTAACTGGGCCCTTTGTAACAATGGTTTATAGTATGATCACGGGTGACATGCTCACATTTGGCATTATCTATTCTGTGATGCTCTTTGGTTTTTCCCAGTCATTCTTTTTCTTGTATAAGGGCTCACCAGCAGCCAAGACTTCTCTCTATGGTTCATACCCTTCGACCTGGATGGCACTGTTTCAAATAACCCTTGGAGATTACAATGTAAGGCTTAGATTTTGAAGATAAAATCCTTTGACCAGAAGTATGTTCAGAGAAAGGGACCAGAAAATCCTTCATAATATTCAAAATGAATGCCAAAACATAAATAGTAATTGCTGGCTGGGTCAGCCTGGAGGTAGTGTGCTCGCCGGCTAACCCAAAGGTCACAGGTTCAAGTTCTGCCTAGGACATGGGTGTTGGGTTTTTCCAATAGGTTTTTTTTCTATGGTGTGAAGAGGTGCAAAATGACCATAGTCATCAGAGTACCTTATAAACAAAAATACTCCTACTACATAAATAATTGTTAAAGAATGAAGTGCTAAAAAAATAGAAATTAAATTTAATAAAAAGTTATGAGCTTCAGAGTTCTTAATTGCCACAAAGGTTAGGTTATAAATATTCTGATCCTGTAAGAATTACCAAGACTATTTTGATAATAGGTAATAATGAAAAATATGAAAAATTCAAGGTATCTTGCATTTATGAGAATTTTGGTGTATTGTAAAGGAAATATGATAAATTAAATTTGGGATTTAATATGCATGGTAAAATAAAGTACATTATGTATTTCGTAGATCTATATTCTTTATCAGGTCTAAGAAAATTATTAAATATGAAAAATTAAAGGAATATATTTGTATCAATACAAATTTCTTCTCAAAATGTCAACATAAATGAATCGTTTGTGCCTCTTGTATGCAATTTCACTCATTTTTGTTTCTAATATAATATTTTATTAGAAAGAGTATCTATGCTATACCCTTTTTCCTCTTTTTTCTTGACTGTTAATAATTAACTGTTATATATTTACTTTATTGAGCAATAAGTTGGTCACTGTTATACAATGTGATGGTCTAGATTCATAGGAATGTTAAAGTCACAGGCAAAGCAATTTTAATCACTATTATTTTAACCTAATACATAGAATGTTAATTCTGTTTGAAAATCAAAAATTTTGTTATAACATTGATAATATCATCTATTATTAGTCTTTTCTATTATATGTATTCAGGAGGCCGATCCATCGGCCCAATTTTTTTGTTTATTTTTTCCTGAATTGTTTATGAGATAAAAATATAAATAAAATATTTTGCTATCCCTGTAAGGTTTAATAATGTAAATCAAAACAAAATGATGTAAACAAATTGATATTAATATATATTAATATATAATCTATTGCATATATTATATATATTTAAATATGTAAATCAACAAATTATAAAAAAACCCTGACATTTTTCACATATACTAGGTAATAGGGGCTGGCACTAAAAGGGTCTATAAATACTGGTATAGTGTGACGCACATTATAAGAACCACATTATCTAAAGATGCATTTGTTATAAAAAGGTAACTGATGATATGAATTATTATGTAAAGGAAAGGTTAGTGATATTAAATAGATAGCTCTTATGTGGAGTATAATCTTATAAGGCTCTGAAACTTGTTCCTTCTTGGCCTGGATTCAGGTCTGAGTGATGTATTTGAACATATCCAGCCAATACCAAGCTGATTGATTTCCTAAGTTTGTGTTCTCCCTCGGAAACCTGGGGCAGCTCAGAAAAAAGGAACTTGCCTCTGTGCACTGTTATGTGAATTTTTGCATGTTGGCAAAGGAAGAGATGGAAATGATTTTGTTAATTATGGGTTAAAAATAAGAAATTCCTATGAGAAGAAATCAGAGGATTCTTGCATGAGAATGAGTTTTTTACTCACAAAAACTTGTTTCAAACACTTCAACTGATATTTACATGGTCATGTCTTCTGGACATATGAGTAACATCATCCCATATCTCTTGGGGGATACAAGAAGATGATAATTATATTTCAATATGGTTGGACTTACATAAAATTATGTCTTCATTTATAAAGTTTCTTTGGCAGGCAAGGGCTTTAGGGCTTTCCTAGTGCTATGTGAAAATTCACATATCATATTAAGAAGGGTCTTACTCCATTTTATTGGGACAATTGCAGTTTTCCAGAAAGATATACTACCCAGAAAATCACTCATTGAATTAAGTTGAATTAAGATATCCAGATATATCATAGGGTCTTAAACCCATCTCCCTCCCCTCAATCAGTAGCCAAGTGCTGTCAAAGTCAAGTCTGGGCTAAAACAATCTCAACTATAAGCAGAGTACAACAATTCACAATTTATCAGATGGCACACTATCACTATTGGCTGGACGTGAAATCTGAGTTCTCGGTGCTGAAATTATCATGTTCTACCAGAAAAAGAAAGCCAGAAATTCCTGGCTTAGGGCATTTTCTCTTTAGGATCAGTGGGTTTCCGTCTTCCTCACCAAATGTGGTGTTTATCCTTTTATGTGTACTATCATTTTCCTCAAATCTTATTATTTGTGCTTAAAAGATAACAGAAATATTTTTTCTACTTTCTAGTATTCTGAGTTAAGCTACACCACATACCCAACATTGTCTAAAACAGTCTTTACAGTGTTCATGGTTTTGGTGCCAATTTTGTTGTTAAACATGTTAATAGCCATGATGGGTAATACATA
The DNA here is from genome assembly GCA_011762765.2 of Rhinocypha anisoptera. NCBI lineage: Eukaryota > Metazoa > Arthropoda > Insecta > Odonata > Chlorocyphidae > Rhinocypha > Rhinocypha anisoptera. The sequence goes on along the minus strand of WURS02027401.1, from coordinate 3,840 downwards.
TGCTCATGTGATAGAGCAGAGTGAAAAAGAATGGATGAAGCAAGTAAGTTCACAAATTATTAAGATTTCAAGCAGATATTTAGAAGTTTCTATCTCTCTCTCTCTTCTTCTTGATTTTGAAATTAAATACTGATAACATATTTAATAAATATTTATAACATGATCTGGTACCTAATTAAATAGTATAAATGACTGATTTGATATTGCTCAAGTTAAATTGAAAAATTGTAATTTTCAGGTATTACAGATACATACAAGTTCATTTAAGTAGCTATGATTTAAATGTGTAATTTCAGCAATGTTATTTTTGACTCTACAAATACGACACAACTTTTTATTTTTTACAGTGGGCTAAGATTGTAGTAACATTAGAGAGGGCTGTTAATCAAGCTGATGCCCATCATTATTTACAAGAATATAGTATAAAATTAGGCCCTGGAAGTGGAGATGATCCCAGTGCAACAGAACAGCGAGGAGTTATGGTGATTAAAAGCAAAAGTAAAACAAGAGCTAAACAACGCAAAGGAGCTGTATGTAATTGGAAGGTAATTAGCAAAAATGCTACTATTTTTTGTCATTTAAATATGTGCTCTGTGTTAGCATTAGAATAAAATAATTCAACTAGTAAATGATATCTTTAAAAACTTATTTAATTAAGGTACTGAAAATATTTTAACAATTGAAACATTTTAAACACTTGAAAAACTTATGACATGAATCTTTATAAATATAACTTATCACCTCTAAACTGATGATGAAAGTTTAACATGGATTTATTAAATCATGCCATGTAATTCTTATTGGTGTTTTCATTTTTATTCCTATATTTATCAATTAATGCTTTATGCTAAGGATCAATCCTTTTAGAGTTTATCTTTGCCTAAGGTTTATTGGTGATGAACCCTTTTTGAAAATTATGATTTCATTTCACTGAATAATTAATATTTATCCAACTATTAGGCCATCATTCTCACTAATGACGATTTTACATTTTCCCCTCTTTGATAGCCTCCTTTGACTTACTTCCTAATATTAATTATGTTTTGAGTTGAGAGTTGATTTCAATATAACCTCCTCAATGTTATAACAGTTAGGTACATATGATGAAATTTTACTCTAAATTTTTGGATATTTAAGGAATAAATTTATCCATAAAATAATACAACATCATTCTCATATTGTGTCCCACCTCCACATGCAACAGTCTTCTGCACATGTAAAAAATAGTATCATGGAAGATAATAAGAACCACCCTAGTTATTTTTTTCATAAGAAAATATGTCATCCCTTCACTTTGACCTACCCTATTCCTATGTGAGGTACGTATTTCCTTTTCCATTTACCTTTTCCTCTTCTTTCCATTTTGGGCTTCCTCTCCCCTCCAATTTTTTTCTTTGGAGCACAATGAGCAAAAAAGATTGTGATTTTGTTTAGTGTCCTTGGATGTCAATGTTTAAATTTAATTTATCTAAGCTTATTCTAATTAATACAAACCATTTATAAATACATATATACATATGTCACATGAGCTGTCCCAGTTCTTTGAATAGGTGTCAGGAAGGTCATTTTTTTAAATCTATCTACTATGGTTCTTATTGATTTATTTTGTAGTAGGAAAACTCTATTTAAGAGAGCCACAGCTGAACCTTAGAATTCAATTGCTTAATGACATTTACTCTTAAAATTCCACTGATATAATATCAGTAAGTCCGTCTAGAGATAGAGACTCTGAGAACCCATAAATATGCATACTTTTGTAGAAATGCATGTCACATTTATTAACCAGTTCCAGGAATTTTCAATTATTAAGCTTAAGAATCTACTGTTTACATCTGGATTCAATTAATTATTATTCATGAAAACATAATCATGAATATTCATTACATAATCATTAATTTTCATTCAAGAGAGTTGGAAAGGTAACTATCAATGAGCTCCGTAAGAGAGGTATGACTGGGGAACAGCTTAGAAGAATCATGTGGGGCAGAGCATCTATTTCAACTCCTACTCATGCCAATCTCATATCTGCTGCACTGGGGTAAGCTCCATAATTTATTTCCATGACTTGTATTGAGATGAGAATAAAAAAAATGCTGTTTTTTCACATATAAAATTGTAAAGGATGACAAATATTATCCTTATCCTCTCAACTGATGGAACACATACCTCTAAAGGTACTTTTAAAAAGATTAAGTGGTCATATCTGAATAAAAGGTTAATGATCTTTTTGTTTTTTTTAAAATTAAAAATGACATCAAAACTCCACATATAAAGGTGAATTGATTACATTATAACTTAGAGCTGCTCACAGCAGTGGCTTCAACATATATTTATTTCAAAATTCGTTGTCTCAGGCATAACTTGGTAAAATTTGCATATTTAAGTGAAGAAAGCACTTGATAATATCACAGAAAAGATTTTTATTTTCAACACGATCTATGTTTCAACATTGCAAGTCATCATCAGCTCCTGAAGTCGTCATCACCTGATGATGATGTGAAACATTGAAACCTAGGTCGTGTTGAAAATAAAAATCTGTTCTGTGGAATTACCAAGTGTTTTCTTTGCATCAATATTTAATTCACAACCTTTCACTCAGCGCCCTAATAAGAGTAAAGATACATACACTTTTTTCACTATTATGATCATGTGTTGTTAAAGACTGCTTAGTACTCCTATCTACCTCTTACAGATGCTAAAACACAGCCTCTAAATATACACTCCATATTTACTTCCCTATAATTTATGATTAATTTGATTTCAATCAGATACCTACATAAACACCTTGATTTATAACCTGTACGTTACCAAAACTCAGAGACAACTGATAGAAATAACAATGGTGGGTCAGGAATAAATTTCCCAAACTCAAAGGATGGATTATGGGTGTTTTAATTCATACACTCAGTAGGATAATTAATTTTTGTACTGTAACAGTTATGAATGAATTTATTCTTCCTTGGTTCATGTTTCCATAATTGAATGAGATACTTTTGCGATTATGACAGAATTACTGCAACAGATGGAGAGGCTGAAGGAAATGGCGAGGGGCCACCAAGTGGACCGACTGCCACAGATGCATTGACTGCAGCACTAGATCAGATTGCATTTGCTCATGACATTGATCTTAAAGGTGCTGCAGCTGGATTACCTGATCCACCCCCTGATTATGGAGCAACAACCTCTACTCCCTCAAATGTCATTGCTAAAGTTGATGACCCGAATAAACCAGGAGGTCAGTTTATAATTATTTAATTATTTTAGTAATCTATGATTTTAGATAGAGAATATTATAGTATGAATAGACTTAAGTGATACATACTTACACCATACCTAGTACTCATCTGCTTTAACTATTTGATCTTCCTTAAGAGTTGTAGTGATTATGTTAATCTTAATTTCATTTTCTGAAGTGACTAAAGCTCTGAGGTTACCTGTCTTGTGGTAGAAGCAGTCTTCCGCAAACCTGCAACACATAATAATAATAATTATTATTTTTATTTGCTCAGAGATCATATGTTACAGTGGAACAAAGAACATAGATATAGGACACGTCAGTAAAGTAGAAAAATTCATATACAAATATATACATATATATATATACATATTGGTTCGAACACTAATGGAATGTATAGAGACACAGGACACAAAAAGAAAAAAACTCACAGTGGTGAAGAATTTTCGATGGCACCACCACCCACCTACCTCATCTTATTTTTAATCACATTTACCCCCCTATAATGGATCACATTGAACCCACTAACATCTGGTTACGTAATATCAGAAAATATGCGTTTAAACTGGCTCAGTACACTTGTCACACTGAATTCCTCTCATCCT
>WURS02027380.1:0-11726 GCA_011762765.2 Rhinocypha anisoptera | reverse complement strand
GCAGATCTGTAGCACATGGTTTAGAGTCTCCACAGCATCACAGCCAGCCCTACAACTATGGTCCCCGAAGGTCGCAGGTTCGAGTCCCGCCCAAGGCATCCAATATGGTTTTTTCTCTGATTTAAAGTAGTGTGATAGCCGTCGAAGCAGCCTTAAACAAAAATACAAGTACTGCTACTAGATGAATGAAAATGTGGCAATGACTCCTTGTTAGGAAACAACATTTGGCAGGTACACCTTCCTCCTATTTGGGGAGGGGGAAAATTTGCTCCTATATGTCACTGTGCTTATCTTGAAATTCTCTGTCTTCCCTGGGGGTACGTAAATGCATTTCCCACACCACCTAAAAAAAAAAGCCGGAGAGCACGCTACCCTCCAGGCTAACCCAGTTGGCCATTTTTCTTTGATCTTTCAATTTCAAGAATACATTTTGGTATTTCATATTCTTAAACTTTTGACATTTCAAGAACAGTCAGGTTTCTAAGTATTTTATTGTTGATTCAGCAATCAATGAGCATCAAATAATAATGTGGTGGGCAGTTATTCAGAAATCTGGTTTAACATTTTTAAATGTTGTTGCATCTAATTTAAGAGTTGAAATATCTAGTATAATTGCAGTTCATGATCATTTTAAAACCAAGGCCCACCAATACAACTTCGGTTGCAGTGTGTGAGATGCAGATTGGAATCATGCAAGGACTCAATTGGATGCAAAGAGCCCAATTCATGAAGATCAATATTCTGTTCTTAAAATTTTTCCTCCTATGCCATTGCTTTCCTAAAAAATGAAATGCTGATTCTACTTTATACCAAAATGAATTTACCAAATATTAGATGGTTTCTGAAGCTTATTGTTTTGAAGTTTCATCTTTATGTGAGATGTGGGTTCATCCTAGAGGCAGTTCAGAAATGAACCCCTATCTGCCATAGGCATTTCCCACCTAAGAATAATTCTAGAGATGTTAATACTATCATGGACATCAATTTACTGAAAGAATTATAGAGACATCCAAAAATGATTTAGACAAAACATTGAATGCTGTATCAGTGATATGCAATCTGCTAATGATTCATAAAAACTAGCAAGAATATATTTGAAACTCCCTCAATGATGGGATTTGTGAGCATTTTCAAAGAAAATCTGGAAAGGCAGCAGTAGGAGGAATATGTGAACTAAAATCAACCTGATTTAACAAACTAGTCCGGATATATAGGGAAGATACATTTGATGGACTGTGCAAGGTTATTTGTGGACGAAATATGAGGACAGATGCTGTACACCAAGACAGCTGACTATATCCTGACATACATGCAGGTGCTTTCCTAAATAACATATGCCTTAGCATTTCTTATAAAAAATAATATAGAATAAGAGAACAATCATATGATGCAGACATTTATTTTTACCACAACATTACGGTTGTACAACAACCAATTAAGAGTGTTAGGCTATTATCTCATTATGAGGCAAATAAGTTGACATATATATGTATAGAAGGAAAAACAAATATTTCCAGGACAAGAAAATGAAGGCACATTTCCTAATGCTACATTAAGTTTCAGTCACAGTCAACTGATGTCAAACCAACTAAATGTAACATCCTTGTATATGCCATAACAAAATTTTATATCTTTCACTTCATTACCAAGACTGCAATATTAAGAAAAAGTAATGGCACAAATATTTGCATTAACCACTTAGAGAGATCCAACCATTAATATACTTTAGTTCACACCAATGACAAAAAAATAGTGCAATGTAGTGATTTTAATTGTTCATCACAATCATGATACTATGAATAAATTAACATACCAAAGAAAAACATTTATAAATTGTATCCAATATTGGTTTTTCATGTGTCCAATGGTTTGTAACAAAGAAATGGGAAATGAATTAATATTATTTTATGTGCAAAGGGGTTATTTTGTTAGAGCAAAACATATTCAAGATAATTAAAAATATACATTACATGATATTTTGAAATGTATTATTTTTATCTTTTGAATCAAAATATATAAATGAAAAAAATATAGCAAAGGAAAAAATAATTCTGCTGTATAATAATCATGACTACAGTTTTAGCATTACACACACACACCGTCTCTCACCTTCTCTTAATGAGTAATATTCTGCTTTCATAACTCTTGTAAATATTCTCTAAAATCAGTTTGGGGAGATAGGAATGAGTATTAACTTAAATACATGAACTACATCCTACATATTTTAGAAACACCATTCATTTCATTTTTATCTATGAAATTACATGGACCAGTACAGAAAATCATATTTCAAGTAAGGTATTAGTGTAACACCATCAAAGATTGAAGATGTAGATGGCCCTTTAAAAAGGGGATGCTTAACTATTTCCATTTAACACTTTAACAGCAAATCCTTTACATGATATATATCTGTATTCCATAAACATCCTAAAAATACATACTCTGTTTATGCATGTACATATAGTAGATGGACTGTTAGATTGACAATTTTGTAATAATGGCATCAAGCCTTAGTAACATTGAGCTTAGATACTTCACTATAAACTATAACAACTTGAATATAACATGTAACATGGGACGGTAAATTCTATATTATGGATCGTTTCTACATGCGTTCAATTAATAGAGATAACATATTAAACAGTCTTTTACCAGGGCCAAATTACTGCTTATAACAGTTTATTTACAAGGCAGGAAAACATTTTTAGATTTTGACCTATTTGTTCCTAAAACTCTCAACTTGATATAAGTGTTTTAACAGTGTGAAGCAAAGAGCACTTACAGTGGAAAATGTGAGAGGTAAGTACATATAAGAGGTGCATTAAAGTTGTAAGGCCTCCAATTTTTTTTCTCCGGACTGGAAACAGAAACATGTGGTTTGTTTTAAAATGAATGGGCACTCTCTGTCAATGCAAGACAGAGATGGCAGCACTCTAGACAGCATCACAGCACTAGACAGAACCTCTAGCGGCAGCAGCAAGAATGAGAACTGTTTTCGATACTTAAAATGGCGACGTTTTTGTTACATGACCAGCATGTAATCATTCGTGGTGTGACACCGATTGAAATTCATCTCCAGTTGAAGGAGATGTGTGGTGATGGAGTCATGGATGTGTCAAAAGTGTATTCATGGGTGCGACAGTTTAAAGAAGGCAGAACATCATGTGACAACGAACCATAACAATTTCGGCCTCGCACACCAATAGCATCACAGCTATTTTCCAGTGGTCAAAACAGACTCCTAAAGAAGCCTTCACCGTAGCCATCAGAATCATGTCGTCAACATTGGAAAAAATGTGTACGGCTGCAGGGAGATTACGTCGAGAAGTAACATTAGTTTCATTGTTTTTAAGATGAATAATTAGTTAGAAAAAAATCGGAGGCCTTATAAATGCCAAATGAACCTTGTAAAAGTTAAAAGAAAAGGTTATTGGGAATTTAAAACATGAAACTTTTAAGTCTACTGTTTATGCTTTTATATAGTCTCTGATCACAAAAATTATCATACTCTTGGGACTTTGACACAATCTAAACTGCTTTTTTTCTTCAACTCTACAGGGTCAACTCTTTAATTGTATCCTTCCAGCCTAATCTCTTTCCCCTACTTTCCCATTTACCTAATATTTTTCCCTTTTTCTAGCAAAAAATCCAGTTAATAGCATGCCATGGAATTCAGATTATGGAAAACTAAGAAGATAAGGGAGTAAGGGATGTCACTCTATGCATGCATTAACCTGTGCAATGGATTTCTTGCCTAAGAAAACACAATATTATCTATTCTGTCAAATCACTTCACAGAATGAGTATGGAAGAAAAATATTTCCATATTGAGATTAAAACAGTAATTTGGCAAAGGCAATTTCTTCACAGGTATCCTTTGCACAATAAGCTTTAGACTTAACATTGATCACAATTGGGATATGAAGAATTAACTACAGGAATCCATCTTCAATCACGGGGGTTACATTCATGAAAAATCCTGTGGTTAATAAAACAGCAGTTTGAAAACCACCAAGTATATGGAAAATTGGGGTTAGGTTTCATTTACCACCAAGCCACAGTAAAAATGTGTACAACTTTATTTAAACTAGAATAATTTGCATTCTTATAAAGACAGAAATATTCCCTCTTACTCTTCAATAGTGATCTCTCATACAATCCATTGAAAAGTTAAACTCAGGTTCACTACCATCTGCATTGAAATTGTGGAACTAAGTGCACTCGATTTGTCTTTATCTAAAATTTTTTCAGAATTAATATGAGTTACCTAATGCCAAACAAACATTTTGTGCCCAAAATTGCATACATTATCTATGAACATGGCTAATAATGAGTGTTCGTAATATAAATGCAGATGACATCCTACTGAAGTGACACCATAACATGAAGTAAATTTTAGAAAGAAATGGAATGGGTTTTCAACTGTAATACATTATTTCTGGGGAAGTAGTTGGACTGGAAGACTTGATTGGATTACTTTGTATCCTTAACATCAAAATACTGTGAAACAAATATATCAGCACTATCTAAACAAACTGGTATAGGTTTGCTTATCATAAATGCACGTGTTCACATGTTGTGGTAAGGTTAGAAGGAGGAGTAAGAAGTGCTTGGCAGGAACTTAAGCTGTCTCCTATGAAGACAGTGGATGGCAATATTTTAAAAAAACTGTCAGCTTTGTAAAGCTACTCCCAAAAGGGAGGAGAATATAAAGAAACTCGGCATACAGTAAGATGGGAAACAGTTTAAGCCATCATTTAAATTACCATCAATTTGACATTAAAAATGGAGATGAATATGTGACAGCATAGCAATAATACTGGAATACAGCATAGAGGATACTGGAACTATATGAGGCATTTTATTAGATTTTTGTATTTCTAGGCATTATGATGGGCAAGGCTAGAAAATAATCATTAAGCAAAGGAGTATAAAAGAACTGTAGATTGTCACAATTTTTAACTGTACACTATAAAAGTAACATGAAACATTAACAAAAATGAATGTTTGCTACCAAAATATGGAGTACAATGAATCAAGTGTATTTTGAGTTACATTTATGAATTAACAGTGCAACTAATTTGCATAATTCAAAGAAGACTTGCCCCGTTATGGAATCTCATAATTTTCCCTAATTTTGCATTACATGTTACCAGATCTAAAATTGATCTGGGCTGGATTGATCATGATATTGAATGGAAAAACTTGTAGAATTTCCTAAACATTTTTATCAGTTTCACTCCAGATCTCTGACAGAAAGAACTATTTTTACTCTCCAAACATGTAAGCTTCCCATTATTCTTTTAACTCATAAAATAAATTGACAGCTGCATGTTGTATTGTTTGTCAGTTAAAAACCAGAACTCATTGGAGCGTTATTCCTCTCCATAGATTACAGACATGTTAATGGAGTGTCAAGGGCGTTGAATATCTAGGGTGTTTCAGTTCTACTCCCTTGGAAAACGGGGTTGTCACATTTTTATTGTGGTCATCGTGCATCGAGTCAAAGAATTATACGAGTATTGGCAATTGTGCCAGTATGACACAACTATGACCTGAGATATAGTAGCTCCACCGTTACCTAAGGGTTGTGAGTGTGGATGTGGGAGAGTTTGTGATGATTGAGAAGAGTCACCTATGACCAAGGTGCCATATTTATTTATATAAATTATCTTTTATGGGCACATCATATGCAGAAAGACTAATTCCTCCATTTTGACTAGATACTGAAAAATAGCAATGCCTGCATTTTGAATAATTTAGCAATAACCATCTTAATATCAAACAACTAATTTTGCTGGACAGATTTCTTTTTCTTTTTCTTAACTTTCGATTTCATGGGTGAACCCAGTGAATTCCTCTCAAAATTGAATTAATACTTGTGAACTTCAGCACTACCACTTTGTCCAATTTGGCACTTTGCTTCATGCCACACACAAAAAATAAAATGAACGCCTAATAAAAGTTTCAATAAAAACCACATCCAACAAAATCAATATGGCAGTTACCACAATGCATATAGTAAGAAATAAAAAGCAATATGGCTAATTTCTAAAAAAGTGGATAGCGTACTGAAATGTAAAAGGCAGTCAATAAATTAAACATGTCATCACAACATAACTCTCCTTCACCTAATAATGCAATGCTTGCTTGAGGCCATAAAAATTTCACAATTTATGCTTAATTGTAGCACAGAGATAACACAAGCATTACTCTAGAACCTTTTGAAAGATTCCTAATGCCAATTATAAAATAATAAAAATACACTAATAATATAATCACCCTCTATATGAAGAAGATAATCTTGCTCATAGATGCTTCATTGTACAGCAAACAAATTCCAAAAGTTTTTCTATCAAAAACATTTTTCTTGGTGCTCAAACAAGTTTTCCCCGAAAAATCATACACATGGTTTCCTCATGCACTGTAACTTTGAAATCAACCTTATGAAACTACTAGATTGATAAAAGTTATATCATAAAATGGCCCAAAAAGTTTTCTAGATTATTTCATTCCTTCAGGATATGCTTGTATTGATAGAGGGGCTGAAGAAAGCAAGAGGTAAACTTGATACAAAATGGCTCCCAAAGATCACAATAATGAAATTCAACTGAATAATCATTTTCAACTATTCTTCTGCTCCATTGTTTATATGTGATGAGTTTCTCCAGCCAGCCAGCTGGCTTCTCAAGGTCAGAAATGGCAATGTAAAACATTCAAATTTAATTGTTGTCCCTCAAAGGACTCTGATAGGATGAAATAAATGTTCTACCAAGCAGTTGATTGATTGGCTCTTCTATGCGATCTGTTCACCTTGAATATCCTCTTCCCTGTGACTGATAGTGCATACCTGTTCTTCCTGTTGTAGTTTAACACTACAACGAGGATTTCGACTTACAAAGTCATCATCTAAAGACTACGTAAGGTGAAACCTAGGCAATATTAATAAAGTTTATGTAGAAAAAGTGTTTCAATCCCAGTACGTATTAATTCTACAAAGTTATGCCCTGAAGCGACCCAATTTTCCCATGGTTCCTGGAATGAATGGTAATACTACTTATGCTTTGGTTTTTTCACTGAAGATTCTCCCTCTTTTGATATTCTGATGAAGTACCTTAACCAGCCTTCCATAAGAGGTGGTGTTAGTGGGAAGATGCATGCAGGTAACAGTCTTTTTATTCTGTAGACCAATTTCCCTAGTCTTCTGTCTCCCCTCTTATTTACTGAAATATCCAGGAAAAGAAGTTAGCCTTTCTCTTTGATCTTCATGGTGAATTTAATGCTGGGGAGTTAAAGGAATATGTGTAAATCCTATCACCCATCAAGCCAGGTGATTAAAATTTTGAGATTTATATTTGAATTTTTTAAGCAATGCCACTTATGACCTGAAGGAATCAGCAGGATGGCTGGAGAAACTGTTGTCACAAAGACCATAAGTGGGGGATCACCCTAACATAGATATTCAATTGAAATGCCATGGAAATTTTATAAGCAATGAAATTGAACTATAAATACAAGAATCTTCATATAAAGAAGTAATCTTAAATTTGGCAAAATACTAGAAAAACACATCTAAAGGCCATCTTGTATGGTCAAAGATCCCCTGGATTATTCAAGGATTGATCTCATTGAAAATAATATCTCCCAGAATGACGCAAGTAGAAATTAGAACACGTTCTAATTTTTTCCTGCCATGTGCATACATCGGCCAGGTTTGTTAAGTGAAATACAAAGATACTGCTTCAAAGATAAATAAATCACATTGTCATTACTTAAAGCATAGAACTGTGACAAAGAGGCAATGTGGAAAGTGTTGATATTAAGTCACATGTAGAACATCTGCACAGTGACTTGATCTGTGAAAAGTGAATATGCAGTTGGAGGAACTCAAAAATTATGCGAATGCCCATCCTTTGTGCACATACCCCTCCCTGATTTAATTCATGGTCTTAAATCACGATCATGCAAGGCTACTTTGCATTTTGTTATTTTATCATTCAAGTCAATAACATTTTCCATGAGATCATTTAAGGGATTATTCATTGCATAAGTTGGCCTTAACAGTGACAATAAGATTGTGATACAATGGAGATGGTGGCATCTACAGATATAAGAAGTTGATTTAATTACCTGGGGGTTAAACCCTCTGTTGCCACATACTTAAAGCACAGCTCACTAATAGGTGTTGATACTGTTAAATCACATTAACAACAAACATATGACAAATGCCAGAAACCACAAGATATATTATGATTTAGGTATTAAATTTAAATTCCAAATGAACGTGAAATAGAAGACTGAGGTTCTTAGGAAAGTTTGAAATCGAACTTCCACCAACAAGTTGTTAGCAAAGAGATGCATAAAACCTCCAGCATGGAGATATACTAATCACATAATGATATTCCAAACCGTTTTTATATAATTATGTGATTATCAAAAATGAACAACAGTTTTCTTCCGGTTCAACACTTAAGTGATATGTACAATCACAACGAGATGTTAATGTACAATGAGCAACAATCATGAATACATCCCCTAGACCACTGTTAGTTGAATGCTACTTTCAAACAATTATCATTTGCTCAAGAATTTCCTTCTTAGGAGAAAAGATTTGACCATTAAGTTCTGATCCTCGTGATACTTCATACTGGATGCTTCCACAGGTTGTACATGTCATTTCCATACCAAGTAGGATTTGTGAGAGGAACAAGAAGATTACACCATGCCACTAGTCCCATTACAAACAGAATGGCATACCCTATTCGCTGTGGTTCCCGGTAGGAAAGAAGTTCAGTAAAGTCTGGGAATCCCATATGATTGCAAAATGCATGTGCTAAAAATGGTGCGACTAGGTGTCCTGTAAAAGCAAATGAACACAATTTTTCATACATGTTTTTTCAACTTCCCACTGTGCATTAATGTAATAATAGGTTTAAGTACCTATAATCTATTTACATTTGCATGATTATACACTGACACAAAAAAGGTATATACAATCTATTAATTCAAGTGAATTAAAGTTCAAAAGTACTAAATCTAATTAATGCTTACTAAATTCTTTATCCAAATAAGAAATTAATAACCCAATTTGATGAATGCAACTTAACTTTTTTTCAATTAAAATTTTTTTTTAATTCAAAAGGGAAAAAATATAAATGAACTAAAATATTCAAAAGATCAAATTAAGAGATAAACAATGGGGTTTACTATACATGATAAAACACAACAGACACATTAAAAGTCAGAATTTTTTATGTACTGCGGGTAGTCTATAGCTAGTTGATCTATGCCACAGTAATAGTGACAAAATTACTACCAAATTAACACCATATTAAAGGAGATTTAAAGATAGTATAAAGAATGGGAGGGTGATCTTATCAATGATATAGATAATTGCTGCTATTTAAAATTCAATCAGGTAAATTATAGCTACAAGAATTGGAACGTAACCAAAGCAATCTATCTAATTAGAGGAAAACTAAGAAATGTTCATGAATAAATTTGTGATTCTGACTGAAAAGTCAGAGCTGGAACTGAAATAGGACCTAGACTCAGAATTAATAGTGCCAAAGCAGGGGGGTTTCTATTGGTCAATGGAAAAAAGAAACACTGATTGGCTGAACATAATAATGTATGCCATTGTAAACAATGCAAGTTTTTCAGCTAAATTTACGCTAAAATTAAGTACATCAGCCTTGAACCACCAAGTGTGAACCAGCATTAAGGTTTCAATAAATGCATTCTTGCTATTAACTATATATTAATGAAAAATATTCATTGATCACTGTCCCATTTTCTACACTTGATGCTTACAGCCTCCTTATGATTAAGTGTCAGAGATAGTTAGACTTAGTTAGACAACCCCAATACTTACTCTGGCTCCATCTCCAAAAAAAAAACATGACCCCTTGTCACCAAATGAACGTTAAGAACAGAAATAATCACTGTAAAAATATTTTATTTTAATTCTATATATGTACCTGTTTTAACAAATAAGAATGCCGAATAGGCACCAAACAAGGTTGTGTAGAGGAACTGAAAACCTGAAAGAAATAGTAATCGGTTTCTTGTATGATACAAAAAAATCAAAAATAAAAATGCACAATAATAACAAAAACTATGCATAGCAACTTACAAGAAATAATCAATGCATTTTTTAATTCTATGCCTGAACGCAGTAACTCAAACATGTGGTGAAAGTGAGCTGCAAAAAAAAAAGGTGGGGGAGTTACATTGGTCAACGACACTATAATGAAGCAGGATGCGAGTATTGTGAAAATGTTCGGCACTAACCGACTCCAAAGAAGAGAGGGCATACCACAACAGCCACCATGGGACGGAAGCATTGTAACAGGAGGGGCAGCATGCAACCCCGAAACGTAAACTCTTCTGAAAGAGGTGCAACTACTTGATTCCTCAGCCAAATCAAATTTTTTGCATTATCCTTCCAATACATTGGCTCTGAAAAATACAAAATTGGGCACACTATGAAGACAACTCAATTTCAGACTAATAAATGCACAACTGACCTAGCATTCCCCTACCAACACACACACACTCTTCTCCTGATGGCCAAGTGCTCACAAGTAAGGCACACTATATCGATTCAAGAAAATAGTTTTTGGTAGATAATAATAATGCTTTATTTGTACGGAGATTTGGTACACATTCACACATACAGGACATGTTAAATATATAAATAGTAACATTGAAGATTCTTAGTACACATATATACAGATACAAATACACCTATATACAAAATACATTTACACATGGGAGGAGTTTAGACATGGTTAACAATTGGTTTAAATTTAATTTAAAAAAAACAATAATAACATTCTATGATGCTACAGGTCCAGAAATTCATCTAGAGACTAAAATAGATTATTTTTTAGTAGACTAAACAGCTTTTTTTAAATACAGAATCTTTTGTTTCAAATTTAATATCTAGTGGAAGTTTATTAAATAACCTAAGACCCATTGTTTTGGGTCCCTGAGCAGTGTTCTGTGTCCTTACAAATGTCTGGTGTAGGTCCTTTGGATTTTAAAGATTACACCTGCATGAGGTGAGGATCCCCATAAGGGAATACTGAAAGTAACCCAAGAATAGAATTCACTGTAGTAGATGGACGACAAGAACTCAGGAATTACAGCATTTCTGATATTTTTCTCATGAGGAAGCATAGGGAGCTTAGCTTGCTACGTAATTTGAAAATGTGCTCCTCCCTCAACAAGTTATTATATAAGACAACTCCCTGGAATTTTGGGGAATGCTTTCACCAGCTTAATGTACATTGGAGGAAGATTTCTCAGGTTTCCATCTGGATCCAGGAGTTGTTTTCCACCAACGTTTCGACGGCTAAGTCCGCCATCGTCTTCAGGGTGATGATGATGGTGCCATCACCATCACTCTGAAGATGATGGCGGACTTAGCTGTCGAAACGTTGGTGGAAAACAACCTCTGGATCCGGATGGAAACCCGAGAAATCTTCCTCCAATCTATTCGGCGAAAACCTGAGATTCTTCATTACATTTACATTGATTGTGGCAGAAACTTTGTTTTTCATGGCGAAATGAAATTGCAACTTTCCACTGAATAAAATTTATTTTGACCCAGGGCTTCGATGTCACTGCAGCATCCTCAGATACATAATGCTGGCCGGGGCCTCCTTATATGCATATATACGTGAGGGCAGAGGGAAGGGGAGGCAAGATGGGGTGAGGGG
>WURS02027369.1:0-11726 GCA_011762765.2 Rhinocypha anisoptera | reverse complement strand
ATTAAAGTTAATAAAACATACATATATTCATTATATCCCAGACGACGGCTTCCTACAACATAAACACTGCTAATGTCCCAAATGAAATGACTGGGAAAAATAAGAGAGGTGGGTGTAGGGATGAGATGGAGTAGTTTAAGCATGATTCAAATATATGGTAATAAAACTCATTTACTGGGTAATTCTTCAGTTTATTAAAATCTGCAGATACAGTATCATTTATTCAGAAAAAAATAATATTCACTTAGCAAAAATATCAATATCACAATGAGTAAATAGTCTATACTTCAGACAAAGGGAAAACAAGATAACATGCACTGAATATATACATAGATAAAACAATAATATAATAGCTTAATAATGCAAATATCTTGTATCTCTTGGCCAATTGAGTTACATGGCATTTAATCTCATATTTCAGTTATTTTAAATTATAAATACATAAATAATCAACTGTAAAATACATCCCTAAAAAATTATATAAACACTATCACACATATATTTCAATGGAAAAAATTGCATGTAACCTACCCTTCAAAATCAGTACAATGAAGTTTATTGTCACATAATCTGTCCTCAGAAACAGGTAAAAATAATTGAACCATGGTCTAATAAAACTAAATTCAGTCATAAGTATCACAGATTTAGGTTTATTTCCTGCATTGCAATACAATAGAAAATACAATATTTAAGAAAGTTTATTATAAATGAACTTTCACTGTTAACACCGGAATCATTAATAGCAGCTATCTATTCTAGAGTAAAAGATCAGCAACTGAAATTTATAGACTTAACTAAATACATGCATATGTACCAACACATGCTACAGAAGTACCTCAGTGGTAAATGTAATCAATAAATAAAAAATAGCTTATAAGGAATAATAGGAATTATTTGATGGCTTACACATGAATGGACAGCAGTAGGTGCAGTACCGCAATGAGAAAGGCAATGAGAACTCCATGCATTATTCTTCCTGGAAAATGCAGCCTTTTTTCAAGCATATGATGAGATGGCATTCCCCTGGTAAAATTTTATGCAAGAAAAAACATCCTCCAAACAAATCTTCAGGTGGCAACTACTGGGAGAGTTTTGTTCATATTGGGAGAGATTGGTGAGCTTAAAATGAGAAGATATTGATCACCACCCTGGAAATAGGCAACTTAGGTCGGAGTCATCATCCGAGAGATCATCATCATCAGTAGATCAAACAAAATATTTGTAGACTGCTCCATCCTTTCCTGTCTAGTGCCAACTCTACTACCCCTTGGTAGGTTATCTTTCTGTCACTGATAATTTTCCCTTAGGCTGGTCTCTTGGTACCTACAATTTCTGCTGGCCGGGTTAGTCAGGTGGGTAGCTCTCTTGCTGAGTAACCAATAGATCATGTGTTCGAAACCCACGTAGGACATGGGTGTTTTGTTTGTCTAGATGGGTTTTAACTGTGAGTTGAAGAGTTGCGAAATGACCATAGTTGTTGAAGCACCCTATATACAAAAATACTACTATTACCACCTTCTATCTCTACTATAACCATTATACTTCTTGGTATTCTCATTTCATTAACTCAAACAAATGACAAAATGTCCCTCTTTAGTTCCTGAATGAATGCCTTTCCTGAATCTGAATTAGTAACTTCCATTTTCCAAATATCTTAGGGTAAAATATGAAATATTGAGAAAAAGGTCTATTCCATTTAAGGTCATGATAGGCAATGCCATTCAAAACCAATTAGTTACCTTAATGCCGACATGAATGCTGTCTTAGAGGAATATATACTTTTCCTCTTCTCATTCAAATTTTTTGTAACCTGCGATGAATGTATGTTGATACGCAGTTTTATGTAGTGATGTAGAATCACATTGATGCATTTCTTTTGACAATTTTCTAATTCCCCAAAGTTAACTTGCTGACAAACTACCATCAAATGTTTTAGCAGGTGCTTGTGGTATTGGCAGCGGAGTGTCTCCTTAATCTTTTCTCAACAATCCTAAACATAGAAAAGATTAGCTGGGTTGGATATAGCAATCCCCCAAGATTGCTTATGTCAAGAAGCAATTCCTTCTGCCTGCCATTGGATTCATTGGCTATCATAAGTGATTTACATGTATTACATACCGTTTCCCCCTTACATGACTTCAGTATTGCACACCCAAGAAGCTTATTCACTGTGTTTTCATCCAAGGAGTTCATTGGTGCTTTGTCATCCTCTGTATCTGAGTCAGTCATTTGCTGGGGATCCCTGCAACAGTCTATCACAGACTCAAATGGGCCATCATCTGAGACTTTTCCTGTTTCTTCATTAGTGGAAAAAATGGATACACATAGTTCGTCACTATCAGATGAATAGCTGTTGGTTTTTATGTTGTCACCCACAAATTGACACAAGGAAGCCAGTCGCAGAGCTCTCACAGCCTGAATAGCATATGGTGTGTTATTGCCATGCCCTCGGATAACTGAAAATAAATTTTCCAGGGCATCTTGATTAAATCGTGAAGTAAGAACAAATTTATATCCTTTTTGAAGAAGTTTCTTGGTCATTTTAATAGTATTAATTGTAGTCAATAGTAATCCAGTTTGTACTGGCTTCCAATGGCCTTCTCCAATGCTCATCCTTTCAACAATTTTAAGAATTTTCTCCAACTCACCGATCTTTCTTGAGACATTACTTTTTGTAATACTTGCCTTTATTTCCCTGCTGTTCATGATATCAAACCACTTCCGGAATTATTTTAGAAAATTAGCTGTAGGTTGTGCTTCTTCAGGTAAATAACCCAGTTGGATTAGGGTCTCAAGAGCGGTTGCCACAGATTTACTTATCACCTGTGTTGCCAATGACACGTTCATCTTCTGAAATGGGCCAGGATCAAGATGGCTGCTGTTCAAATTTGGTGCAAGTTGTAACTGTCTTTTCCGTTGTATTTCTTCTAATGCTTTAATGTGGCTAGCTGAAATAGTTCCTGTGTTGCCAAATAAATCAGAGACAGTACTTGGCACCTTTATATCATGGGAAAGTAGAGCTGACCTTAAATTCTTCAGTAAATGGGGTGCATCCGCAAAGAAGTAT
Organism: Rhinocypha anisoptera; assembly: GCA_011762765.2. Lineage (NCBI taxonomy): Eukaryota > Metazoa > Arthropoda > Insecta > Odonata > Chlorocyphidae > Rhinocypha > Rhinocypha anisoptera. The sequence continues at coordinate 8,659 of WURS02027369.1, read as the reverse complement.
AGTGTGTCACCATTTCTAACCGGATGCTGACATGCATTAACTTCAGAGTATCTTCCAACTCTGACACCAAAGCTTTTCCATACAGCCTGGTTTTTAGGACCCATGTCGCTAACTATACTGTTAACTCTAAAGCCAACACTTTCAACCTCTTTCATGCATTCCGAAAGGAATTCAGGTAGTTTTTCAGTGGTCTTCTTACGACAAAAATGCCACCCAATTACCTGCTTCCACTTTTTGTTCAAGCCACGCATCATTATGACTAATAATTGTGAGGCCAACTCTCTCCCATCTCCAAGTGTTTCATGTCCAACATAAGACCTAGTGTTGGGATCAAAATCAATCCCATGGGATATCTCCATCTCATCCATCAACAGAACACAATCTCCTTCATGTTTATTGGAGCAAGCAGATAATCTAGTTTTTAAATATGGCAGGATATCTTTAAAAAATCCAGGTTTGAAATCGACTACCTGCATCCTTTTGCACAAGGTAGCATATGAGGGCAGTGGCAACCCTCTTTTCAATAGGAAAGAATAGCCCTTCCAACCAACAGCAAAACGAATTTGCAATGCTTTTTCTATAGCTTCAGACGTCCATCTAACTACCTTCCTACCAGAAGTCACGGTTTTTATTTGGAATTCATTCAGGAAAGGAACCTTCCTTAAAATGTTTTGGCAATCTCTGACTTCTTTCCTAGATAATGTCAATTTTTTCTCTAATGTCCAAATCCTGGTCTCCATTGCCTTTACTTTAGCTTCCAATGCCTTTACTTTAGCTTCCAATGCCTTTGCATAAGTTGATGGTAATTGCCCATCACTTCTCACCCTACGTCTATCCTGGTTAATTTCAAATGATTCCTGGCACGCATTGCCAGTTTCATCAGAGTCACATGTGTATTGTCTACCAGTTAGTTTTTGACACTTTTCTGGCTGAAAGGAAAATGAAATAGTATTATTAGTATAGAGTAATGAATACCATGTAAGCTTTCACAATGTTTATAATAACATTTGATGAGGAGTTTAGATGATAGCCCTAAAAGCTAGTTGTGTGTACAAATTTCTGTGGACATAAAAATGATTTAACACTTATATCTTGTGTCAATATCTATGGTAACGCATATACATTCATACCTGAGTCCTTTCTTTTGGTGCCTTTCTCTTGGCCTCCAACCTCTTAGGGCAGTTTGGAACATCAAAAATGGTTGGAATTGCATTGGGCCTTAACTTCTTCCACCCATCTGCCTTTTTCTGCTCAAATTGTGAGTCCTCAAAATGGAACTGTAAACGAGAGTGTACAACTTGTATGTAATATTGCACTAGAAAAGGGATTTATTATTAAACACAATATTTCACTGCAATTAAATATAAAAAGTTAAAGATAATTTATTACTACACAAATTGGATTCAGGTAATAAAAGAAGTCTATATATTTATAATTTCATGAAACACAGCACACTATGCACAGACATGATTGTATAAGCTATACAATATAATAATGTATTAAGTCCTCGACTGTTAATTAAAAGTAGCAATAACAACTTTTACATATTGCAAATTGGTGAAAATATTCACAGTAAATATAATGATGTTAATACTTGACACTGTGAACGTTTAATGCTGGAACATAAATTTGTATATTCTTGGCATCTTACTGCTAATTTAATGCACAAATTCATTCTTAAGAACAAGATATACAAATTTCATCAGTTATTCATTTCCACTACAATGACAGAAAATTTTTAAATAATTAAAATAAAGAGAGCAATGTAACACCGCACGTTTCTGTGCAGAACTCTTTACAGCTACAGTTTTCCTATAAATGTTAATACGTGGTCTTGGACTTTTAACGCATAAATTGACACAAAACCTGATTCTATTATGCAAACCCTGATGCTATTTATTATTATAAATGCATTAAATCAGAATGCTTTCAACTGCAGTTAGCAAATTATATTAAATAATAAACATCGAAATAAATATATTGAAATTAAACCTAATTATTCAAAATTAGTGTTATTCTTTTAAACGTCCCAATTATGTAACATGAATTTCGTCTTTGAGCCTTCTTAAATTAATACTTTATAATTTAATATTAATACTTTAAATATTAATACTTTAAATAAAATACTTTTGAAGGAGTTACTTCGATACTTTGTTCAATTCTTGTTGTCTGACCAATGATGATAAAACAACATGAACATCACCCATGAAAGTTACTTCAGCAAAATTTCCTACAAATGTATACTAATCGAATTTCCTTGCTTTCTTCAACAAATATTTTACACGTCATACAGGTTACATCGAAAAGGAAACATTTATGATTGATAACATTAAAATTTCAAGTTAGAACTTACCTCACAAAGGCGTGAATATTTGGTGGGCTGCCAGTTGTCACAACGACAATTTTGCAGCCATTTGGCTCTTCTTCCAGGTTCTTTTGGGAAAATATATAATTTCACCCCATCTTCTAACCTCCTGGAGCAGTTAGGAGCAGAACAGCACGGCATATCTCAGTGAAATATTAGTAAATCTGTTGCACAAAGTCAACGAATTAGCACATGAACCATAGGATGAACAAGGAACACTGACACAGAAATGGCGGATGAGACGACCTCTATCGAACGAGGTATCGAGCCACCTTGTATTTGACATGGAATTGAACATTTCTTTTCTTAATTTGGGGTAGTGCAATGAGTAGATTAATAAAATATACATATTACAAAAACATATAAACTAATGAAAAGCTTCCAAGTGCTGTTGACTACATATATGTTATTGTGCTTATGACTACATAATTTATGTAAAAAGTGATAATAATAGGTCAGTAATATCAAACAAATATTGCACAAAATTGAGTTATAATTAGAAATACGTTTGTATAGACATTAATTTTTGTAATGATATGCACAAATTATTAGTGTTTAAAAATTATATGTTACTTTATTATGTGTTAATTTTTTTCCATATCAAGCATTTTTGAGCTATTTTGGACTATTAACACACAGTGAACACAGCCAAGGCTCTTAGTGTTTTGCTATATCTGCAGATTTGAAGGAGATTTCGTGTGCACACTTGACTTATTCCCACTAGCCTTGGTGTAAACAGCCTCATTTGGAAATTGTCCTATTGGGCCAACAGATGAGAATTAACTACTATCTCCTGCATTGTACTTTTGTTTATACATATCTTTTTGGGCACTGGTGCCTTTTTTATGAAATGTCATAAAACTGATTGGTACCTATTCATGAAATGTAAATAAGGTACTTTTATTTATTATTTTCAATGAATTCTATTTAAATTCTTTTCGCTGAAAAATAGTTCCAAAGGAATCTTGTTCTAAAAATTTCAATTTATAGAAATTTACTGAAATTTGAGAATATTTACTGTTTCATTTGTAAATTATTTAGGGCAATGCATTGTAGGAATGCTTTTTTTAAAACAGTTATATATTTCACACAATTTTCTGCTTAATTTTTTGTGCAAAAATTAATAATATATAATTTTGATTGTTTTTACAAAATGAGAACAAATTAATTTTTAATCACAGAAGTCAAATCATAATATTTTTACTACCCTTGAGTGAACTTTATATTGTACTTGATTTTCTTGTAAATATGCAAAATTCATTATTTCTATGCGTAAACAAAAAAAGGTGGTTATTTGGCTACCCTAAGATAGAACCCACTTCTTGCCCCTCATCATATCTAACTGATCAAATGAGGCATTTGATTACCAAACTGCTTTTCATTGATAGTAAAATAAAATTGTTAGAGCTCAGGTCATAGTGTGTAATGTGAGTGATTATTTGTTTGAAATCATATCAAATGCCAGCCTCGGTGGCAGCATGGTAATATCCTCGTCTGCCAACCCGAAGGTCGTGGGTTCGAATCCCGACTAGGTGGATTTTTCAATCTCCACCTAGGTCATGGATGTGTGTTTCGTCATTGTTATTTTGAAAATGTTGTAGTGCCTCTTAGTGCTGTATGTGGGCGATTGTAAAATAAATAAATATTACATTTTGATTATGATGATTCAATAGCAAGATTATCTAAGAATTTTTTCATATTATTTCATTAGGCTACCAGGTATAACTACACATCTGAAGAGAAGTTTGCCTTAATTGAAGTAATAGCAATGATTAAAGGGTTGCAGGTTTTAATGTCGAGAATGGAGGCTGTCTTTACTGATGCAATCCGGCGCAACATATATGCTGAGCTTCAAGACTTTGTTCAGTTATGCCTTCGAGAACCCCTAAGGAAGGCCATTAAAAACAAAAAGGATTTAATCAGAAGGTAATTTAATTAGTGTAAACTAATTAATGTAATTACTATAAATACATTTGTAAATTCATTTCTAATGTCACTTAGTTACTCCTTGTAACTTTATAATTTTATATGTTTTATATTTCATTCTATGTTTTAGAGGACCTGTAACATTGAGAAATTTTAAATGTCGTGATCCATCAATTGTTATACCTGATTTTTTCAGGTATATAGTTTCTTGAATTGGGAATGAAAGAATTGAACTTTGTGATTCCACAATCTTTTAATTAACTACCCGTTTTTTGACATTTTTTGTCATCATCTGATAGTTTCACCTGACACTACCAATTAGTTTCTTGAATGTTGTGACTTGTTAAAATGTCTTGGATACAGATTAATTGCTTACCAATATTCTAGCTTCCATTACAGATTTACCTATGTGTCTCCCTCCACCTACTCTGCCTCCCTTCTCCAGATTCCTTTTAACAACACCATCTCCTCCCCTTTCAAGCTTAAGCAGGACATGAGAAATCATCTTCAACCCTAGTATGTGGAACACTTTCATGATGCACAAGATAATAAAACTTTGCATATCCTACAGAATAATATTGGTTTACAATGGCCAGTTTCAATCACTTAGTGAACATCATCAAGCAAAATATGTACAGAAAGCACAGAATATGTATATACTCTTGTGGGTGGGGGTGGAAAGATTGTTAAGAGGGTGGGGGAAGGGAGGTTGGAGGGAAGTCCTAACAGCTGTTCTTGTCTCTCTTCTAATGGTAACCACCATTGCAAGGGAAGGGAGGGAAGTGAGGTGATTAAGGAGGAGGGAGGGAAGAGGTGTAGTGGGTTGTGTACTGTAATTGCGAGATGGGGGAGCAGGTGAGGCACAAATGTTCATTTAGCATTCCCTTGATTCCATATGCTGGAAAGATTCCTAGATTTTCCATTGAGTCTAACCGGGGCCCTTTTTCTCCTTGTGGATTATTTTAGGGGTGAAATCACTGTTAAGGTTCTTTTCCAGGAGATGCTTGTCAAATATGGAGGCATTGTCGTCCTTGAAACATGACTTGTGCTCCTTCACCCTACTTTCGAAGCATCTCCTCGTCTGTCCAAGTACTAAGCAGTGTAATTTGTACACCCGACTTTGGTGAAGGGGATGAACTGGGTCCTTGGCACGGCACAAATATCACTTCTTTCTTGAGAAGTCTACCCTCTACATTGAGTGATATTTTCTTCAGGAATGAGAACCGTCTCCACCATGGTGTTGCTTCATTGGTATGGTGGGTGCCATATAAAGCTGCTTTTGCCATCTGGGACTGTTTTCTTCTGTATAGTTTGTTGATTATTTCCTCTGGATACCTGTTATTGGTAGCTATTTGTTTTATAGCTGCTTCCAAGTTTTATTAGTCCTTTGCACTTGAGCTGGATATCATTATTTTCCTTTTTCTCCCCACACATCTCCATTCTTCTTTTCACATACATCCCAAAAACCTTAAAGTTACACTCATCTTCTTTCACCATGGATCAAGTTTTGGAATATTATGGTGCTGTGCTGCATATTAGTTTTCATTTACTTTTTCCCAACACTCTCATTTAACATTATCATTGATATTTTTCTTTGATTGTATTCATTTTTACATATTTTATTATGAGTAAAAAACCAACATTTAAAATAAAAGATTTCCAACCATCGTTTCATTAATATTGGAGTAATGGATTGAGGTCATATAGTGTAGTCCAACAAAACTCTCCAAAAGAGTCAAATATTCCATGTCATATAGCTAAGTGCTCCAAATTAATACTTTTGCGATTTTCTTCCAAACATTCAAATCTATGTTTCCATGTTAGAAGAACATTGTTTATAAGCCAAAAATTATTCCTTAAAGTGTTGAACTTATTGTCATTGAATGATGAGACAGCATTTATTATAACTAAAAAAAATCTATTAATAATCTACAAATTTATGTCATTTATCATAGAACTAACTTCAGTCACCAGAAATTATATTTATGACAATGTAAACAGCTCTATGCTAAACAGCAATTCTATCCATTTGATATTTCTGCTCTATAGACATTTTCATTTATAAACAATTGTAAATGATTTTCAGGTATAATTTTAGGTTTTTTTCTTATTCACAAGTGTCCTGTTTCTCTGACTCATTTCAGTATTATTGTATCTGTCCGTGACACCTGTGCAGATTGGCAACAAGGAGTAGAGCCCCAAGATGATCCTGCTCTCAAAGGAAAGAAAGACCCTGATAATGGTTTTGGAATAAAAGTTCCTCGCAGAATTGTTGGTAAGTGCATGCTAATCTAGCACCAATCAGTGTATTGCAAACTTTTTGCTGTAGATCATTCAAGGTCTTGATCTGGTTCAGCGAAACATATCATTTACTTCATAACCATTCAAGATCAATCAATTCAAGATCAATCGTCTTTATGTGCTTTTGTTCTTGAAAGTTGGCATGTGTATATGACCGAGGTATCGCATCTTTGTTCTCAATTTCTTATTAAAAAAAACTGAATTTCTCTCTAAAGGGTGACAAATGTGTGCATTCAGCCGTCAGTGGAAAATAATACTGAAGATGGTATAGAAGCTTGCTATTAATTTTTCTTTGCATTTTTGGTGCATAAGTAAATTCTTACATTGTACACATTCAAAATACCCTTTTACTGTTGTGGTTGGAGCATGAGCAGGATTCCCAGTAAACTCCCCTTTAGTTCCTCTATTACCTTCTCTCTTAAGGTTATGCTACAGTTGTCTCTGTAATTGGTTCACCAGCGGTCTTTCATCTTGATACAAGGATACTTAAATAATACCCCAAGGATAACTTTGTTATCATTTCATTTTTGTCTTTGGTCTTTTTCACTGGGACATAATTCCCTTTTGTTGTCAGATTGTGGGTTCTGTTCTTCCATTATATGTTCCTAGAGTTCTCTTCATTTCTTTTGTATATTGTTATCATGGCTCATGATTCTCAGGATTGCCTAGTATCAATTCTTCAGTTTTTCCTGTTACCCATCAGTATAATCAGTTGTTCAGTTTCCAGCAGGGAAAATTACCACAATCTATTTCTCATAAATCACCTCTGTGGTTCTTTCTGGTAATACATGATATTTAAACTTCATAAGTAGTTTTGTTACTTGGCAATTGGTAATTGGTAATTACTGGTAATTGTCTGATCGAGTGGAACCTAATAACCTGCCAATGTTAGCTGTCATGTTCTGGGTCTTTACGTTAATGAAATGTGCAAAATCTCCAGGAAATCCATTAAGTAGTTCCCTCAAAAAATTTGGGAAAATTAAAAACATTTTTTCAGTCTCAACCAGCTCTTCCTAGTTTTGCAGGAAATGCATGACTTGGTGTGGGTTAAAATGCTGTTTATTCTTTTGGGTTTGTTTATATCTGCAGAGATTTTTTAAGTGTTATCCACTTAAAGAATACAAGTTAGACACAAAAAATTTCACTTACCAAAACTATGAATGACAAGCAGATGGCAATTTTCTACTGTTAAAAATAAAGTATGTATATTTTAACCGTAGAAAATTGTCATTTCTCCTTGTTATTAATTTGTTTGAATCCCACCACATCATGCCTGAAACTATGCAAATATCAAATCATCTGATTTCTAACACCAAATTGTGACCAGTGATAGAACAGAATGCTGATGATCTATTTAGTTCAGTCATAACTACCATGACATTAAGGAATTCCAGATTTTCCCTTTGCTTTCAAAGATCTTTATGTCGAATACAGGTGAATCATAATCACTTTCTACCGTCATTATGATAAAAATCAAAATGCAACTCCTGAGTGAGTGGAAAGCACTTGAGACATTTTTGCTATCATCCCCCATAGCATGTTGCTTCCATGACTGGCTTCCATGTGCTTTGCAATTAGCACCTCACACATAGCGTAACCAACAAATATTAAATTGGTTTCTGTTTCTAACGTATTAACATTAGTTGATGGCTAAACACTATTTTTACTTTCTCCATGTAATATATCTTCTTATTCTTAACCTCTTTACAGCCAACCCCTTTAAGATAGGCTGTATCAAGCCTGTTAATCCCTTTTTCATGAAGCTTGTAAGGCTCTTGATTTTGCATTACTTAAAGTCCATAATTTTACTGAAATGTATAGCTGAATGTTGATTATATATTTGTGACTTAGGAGGATAATAGCTACAGTAGAAGTTCGCTATAACGAAAGCTGATAAATGATGAAAAATCTCTCGTTATAACGCACACTCATTATAGCTGATGGTCATTTAAATTCGCCTCTTTCGGCATTAATAACGGCACCAAAAGTAGGTGAAAATGAGCCATGAAGTAGTTGTATCAATCCATCCGCAAATGCATTGAAAATATATCGTTTCATTAAAAAGAT